>JARHVA010000289.1:295000-347500 GCA_037957365.1 Torreya grandis
ACTCACATCAAAGTTAATTCAAAAAGATGTAATGACATATAAATTTTATATAATGTTGTAATACCATAAAATTCAACACATAATGAGAAATGAAAAGTACAACATTAATCTACACATTATGTTATTATTCTAGCAGTATTTATTCAAATATAAATTTATGGGTAATTAATTAGATATATAAAATGTAAGTAGCTTTCCCTTAAATGTGTAAACATCATCCATGTTGAAGGTACTATTTCATCTTAATATAATCATCCCCTCACAAGTGCAACCCTTCAAATCAATGGGGTAAATCCTAATTTAGTAGATCTGTATACATTTAAAAGAGAGGAGGATTAATTTTTTTTACATGTCTTTTGTAGGCATTCCCTCCCATTTGAGCACTAGTTGTTTTGCCTTCATCGAAAAACTTATACTCTCCCACTACATCTATGTGCTTCTAGAAAACATGGGTGGTGACAGAGACTATTTAGAACCCAGATCATGTAAAGAAGTCCATGAGTGAAAAAAGGTATAGAAGAAGCTCAAGAAGGTAGGCCTTATAGAGTTTATGGAACACATTACTAAACACAATGCCATGGTTTCTGAAGGCTTTGTTATGGCATGGACTAAATGGAAGGCCACCATGTGAGGCATCACCATAAATGTATCAGAGGAATTCATCGATGATGCCATGGGCATGTCTTGTGCATGCACAAAAGAATTTAAAGACTAGTATAAGAAGTAATAATACCTATAAGGATTCTTCAAAATGAATGACTTCATCCAAAAAGAAAGGGTTCCCTCGAGTAAACTTAATAAGATACTAGATAGATATCTACCTTAAAATCATGAGGTACATGACTCTAGAAGATAAGTAAACATAAAAAAATTCACACCATTTCCTTCTAATTAATCATTTCATTGGGTTTAAAATAAATATTCTATATTTCCTTCTCAAGTCCCTGAAAATTATTGTTTTGATCCACCAAGTTAATGATATAAATCCCATATTCCTTTAGGGTCTAATCCTCATGCTTGTTAAACATGGTCAGACCCTCTTAGGTCAGAAGGTCCCCCTTGGGGGATCCTCTTCTAAGGAGGACTCCTTAGTATAGATCCTATCAAGGGATCCCACCTACCCCCTAAATGATCCCCTCAAAATAGTCTATCCTAGTCCCCCATGATGGCTTACCTTTCAAATTTTTGAATATACCCAAGCCTAAACCCATTGAAATTGGGAATTCTACAACCTCAGCTTGGAAAGGTAAATCCATAGTGATGGAAGAATTAACGAAGAAAAAAAATTCTATAAAATTTTAATTTGAGGGCTTAGCAAGTAAGGCTTGGCTTGACAAAGCTAATATAGGACTGGAATGAACTTCACTATGTGGTTGAGGCTACTATCCAAACTTTTGTCCACTCTACCTAGCTCCCCCACTAACACCCTATTATGAAATCTCCCTAGGTCCTTAAATCCCCCCTAGGATCCCCCAAGGGGTCCCCCTTAAATAGAATCCTTTATAGGTTAAAGTTAGGAAGTACCCAAGATGATCTTCCTTGAGGAGGTAGTTGAAGGCCTCAAGAACCATACCTATGCCAAGGTTTCAAAAGATAAACCCTTCATCCCAATGAAGGAAAACACTAATACTAAAGGTACTCAGGAGGGTCCCTCCTCCTAGATTAGTTTTAATTTTTTATTTCCTATTTTTGTTCTAAGTACTGGTTTGTTTTGTTTTGTTCTCTTGGCCTTGGTTGGCCTACTAGAACTATTGTAATGTATTCTCATGGTTTTAGGGCCCTGTAAAACCTAGTTTTACCTTATCAAATAAAAAATTAGATGTTTAAAATGTTAATAAGCTAAGTTAGCAATAATTTAAGTACATGTAGGTCATGTGGTGTTCATTTAAGTGGAAAATATTTCTCACAAATTATTACAAAAAGTTTAATATTGGCTTAAAATGGAACAAGAATGTCATGAATATGCAAAAAAAATTTACACAATGTCAAAAACATAATATTCTTAATCATTTTCCATTATATGACTTCACACCTATTTGTCACTTTGGACATGTTCTTTATGGGTTTTATTTTAATTGTAAAAATAAATCCAAAATCACCAGATAGTCACAAGTTCCTCATAAATAATACAAAGTACTTGACAAAATGGTTTAAACCCACACCTTTATAGTCCAGTATAGGTGAAGATATATGAAAATTATTAATGACACATTATTTTAAGGTTTGGACTTCCATAATCTATTTTATCTCAAAAATAGATCATATTTAAAAAATAAAATAATTAATATCTATTATGGAAAATAAAAAGTTGATTACACAATTTTTGCACAATATTATCCACATGTTAACAATTAGGTAGAAGTTATGAATAAAACTCTTGTTAATATCTCAATCAATATAGTTGGAAATCATGGATCAAATTTTCAAAATTATATTTTTTATTCACTTTGTTATATCATATAAGTGTGCATACATTGACAAAATGAATGATGTACTAACTTGTTTATTGTACAAAAGTTGTATTACCACTAGAACTAGAAATTCCTTCCTTATGGGTCTCCCTTAAAGATATAATAAAATTTAGTTAATATCATCAAAATTTATTACATGAATTATGAATTTCTAATGGAAATCATATTAGGCTATTTAATATATCAAATAATATCAATATCACATCAAATGGGCATATGGAAAAAAGGTTCACAATCAATAATTTTAGATGGTAGATCTAGTGTTAAAAGAAAAATAGAAAAATACAAATGTAGATAAGGAAAATGAATAAAAATTCAAACTCAATTAGTTGGGTCCATTTCTAATTTTATAAGAAGTGGGTATAGGGGATTATTGATTAGCTACATATGAATTAAAACCTATGAAAACCCTTATGACTATCAAGCACTAAAAATAAGTATACTTAATTTAATCACAAATCATTGTAAAATGTAAAAAAATTATTATATATAGCTTATTAACTATTAAATCATATTTTTTTATTTCTTAAAATCAATTTAATCAATTATTATAATCCCTTGGTTCTTAATGATTATTTATTTTCTTGGATCTTCTTTATCACTTTCCAAATCTAAACAGTGTAAAATAGTGATATATTTTTCCATCTTATTTTTGTTACCTTGATATTTGCATTTATGAAATTACATTTTTCAATAAGGTTAGAACTAGTCAGTAAAGGTCAATAAATTATACCATTATTGGCCCACTTTAGGAGTTATAGTACTATGAAAATCTTCATAAAGAAATAAAAAAAGAGAAAAAGGAGCCTTAATATTTTTAACTTTATTTCACTTAGTTTTAGTATGAAAATCACTATTTATTCATGTTAATTATTTCTTTTCCTATGATATATTGATAATATATGTTACATACTTTGAAAATTTTACATTTGATAAAATTAGTTTTTTCAATTGGTCCTATGCACACTAATTTATGTCATATACATCATTTAAAGTTACAAATCCTATACAGTGGGGAAATATTGCTCATACATGGCCATGCCATTATTTTTAGTGCATATTCTACATGAACACATGACAAATTATTTGTATTCTTTCACTTTATTCTAATTTTGAACCCTTATTTTACTCACTAGTTTCTTTGGTTCTAATTTAATTTTTTTTTAAATGTAATATTTAAAAAATATAATAAAATTCTAAAAATTTTAAAAATACAAAAATAAGACCTAAAAATGATTAAACATTTAGTCCATATCATTTTCATAGGCTATTTATCTCATTATTATTAAATAAGATATCATTAATTTTTATCACACATGAATTTCATGGGCATTCATGACTATTATGAAGGACATACAAAGTTTACAAAAATAAATATGTTTGACATACCTATATCGAGTAGCATTTCCAACCTAGGGACATATTATTCACATGTCACAATTTTTATAGGTGTTAAAATTTTGACCCCTATATTATTGAGATTTACAATATTTCCAAATTACTTTCTAACATCTCTATTTACAATTGGGTAGATAGATATGATTTTTTATATGATATTATCACATTATATATACATGGTTTAGACTAAATTTCTAGTTATGTGTTCCATTGATATTGTTACCTTTACATGGTCGATTATATCTTACTTTCCTATTGTGTGTGGCCCTTATCCCTTGTGTGAAAATTTTATTTATAATATCTATGCGATATTGTTTTTTATGTGTATCATTTGAACACACCTTTTCTATTGGATGTAGGTCCTATGTTTTGTGTGCCATTTAAACTTGTCCCCTATATATAACATAATTCATGTATTTTGTGTGTATTCCTTGGCCTTTTGTATGTAGTATTTTATTATAATAAATTTAAATAGGTCCCTTTTATGTGACCCTTGTAATTATTTTATGACATCATGTTTATCATGTGGTTTGATTATTAATCTTGATAATTTGATGAGTTCCATGATCCATCTCAGCACTAACACATAAGATACTAATTATATTATTATGATTTTCACTTATACATTTATATAGGCCTTGAATAATATGTTACATACATAATTTTAATTATACATACCTTACTATGATAACATAATTTTAACGTATGCTAAATTATTTATTTATTTCATCTTACTACACATGTTTCATTTAACATTCATTTTGAGATGAGTGACTTTCAAGATCAATTACCTCACCTCAAAATTGGGGCACTGCAATGGTATTTTCAGACATGAGATCAGTCTTTTAAAAATAAAACATTAGTTTTGGTAAAGAATATAGTTTAAAAGGTTTCAAAATGGTTCAAAATTTAGTCATTATCACAAATTATGGGGGCATATTCCATGAATATGAACTCATATTTCCAGATCAAATCTCAAATTTCACATAATTTTGAGTTACTTATATAGGTTTATATACAATTTTCAAACAGAAATCATATTTGGCATCTACATACAATTATTTATTATACATTTATCAATAGGGTAATGATACAAATACATGCATACTATGTTATTTTTAAAAAAATCAACTATTTTATATCTATAGACATGGTAGGAACATGGATGTTCTCCATTATATTTTATCATGAATTAATGAATAAGGTTTTTATTTAATCTACAAGACATATACAGTGGTTGATCTAGTTATATACATAATGCATTACTTATAATTTCAGTTCCCTTTATCATTATGTTTTAAAATATATTATGGATTTCATCTAATTTCATGTCTTGGGGTTACACATGTGTCAACTAAGTTAAATCAAGGTATTTATGTCCCTAAATGAGTTTTATTTATTATATATTAATGCACATTAAATTTTGGTCATGACCACCCTCAATTTCTCCTTTGGTTTGGCTAATGAACCAATCCTCTCCAATTTATCCATGAGGAACACCAACTCTCTAATGATTTAATCAAAAATCATCTCAATATAAAATTCACAAGAGAAACATTGGCTTTTTTTAAAAATCATATATCTATATTTTTTCCTTATTACTTTCAATCTTATTTCAAGTTACATTCAAGATTTTAGTCTCATGTATGAGCATTAACTAGTTTCGCATCATTGGAAGATTTACCATGGAACACATTGCATGATTTGGATCTTCCCCAAAAAGAAAAGTGTGTTTTACACACTAAGGTAAAATTTCTCATTTTACTCAAAGTAAATTTGAACACCTAAATATGGTCACTAATAATTTATCATGTTATTTTGGCCTTATTTCACTTTAATTAACTTGTGCACTTAATTAGGGCATGTTCTCCACTTCATGCTATCTTAGGCACATGCAAGTACCTATTTTTTAGTAAATATACATCCAACACTTACTTAAATACCACTCTAATCATTTATTTTTATATATCTAAACCCAAAAGGCACATATTTCCATAAAGGATAAAAACTATAGTAGGGGTAAATAGTGGGAGGTGTTCTTTAAACCCTATGGGACATTTTTGTCCTTGATTATCTAATGGTAAAATTTTGAAATTAAACCATCCCTTACATTATCATATATATTTTTATGATTCTTATAATGTGTTTTCATCTTTTGGATTTCTATAAACTCACACTAAGTTCACTCATTTCACCACTTGTAAATTTCAATAAAAAGACATACACTATTTCACATTGAGTAAAGCTTCCCTATTCTTCTTGAGTTTAATTTTAATCACTTAAAATAGTCATCAACAAATTCCAAATAATATTTTACCAAATATAAATAAAATAATGGTATATTATTCAAACCATCCCTATATGCATTTATATAGTCAAAGGAACATAATTGTATAAATCCCTCTAAGTGGGATAACTACATAGACTTGAATTCCCTCTTTAGGGTATTGGATTCATAGCTAAAATTCAATCATAATGGGGGTGATTACATTCAACTTATCCCAATATAGTCCCATCTTCCTATATTTGAATATTTTCAATCATTTCTATCCATGTTAGGGTTTCAACCTTGGAAAATCTAGTTTTTGGTCTTCCACTTTCTACATACACACCTAATTCAAGATGTCATAAGTGATGATGACCTAATTTATTTTCTAAAAAAACTAGATGAACTAGTTTAGGTTATAAGTGGTAGTCAATCTTGACCCAAATAGGATTATCCTAACCTTTTTCATCCTCACTCATAGTTTTGGGAACTTTTAGATTAATTCTTATTTTCCTAATTTAATCATCAATCGATCAACATAAGCAGATTTGAGATAAAAATAGCTATATTTTGTCATTTAATTTGATATTTTGTCATTTTTTGATATAATTCAATTTATCAAATTTAGTCTTTAATTTCATTCTACTTCTCTAAATTTAATTACCAACATTCTATTATATTCCATTGAATTTATCTTAATTAGGTTTGGTTCACATATTAATCCAAATTTAGATAAAACAATGTCTAACCTACTTAAAATCATACTCATAATGTCTCTTAATCACAATATTTGTATTATTGTCTTTCATATGAGTCCATAAAACATAGAAACATGTAAAATCATGCAGGTGCCCAAATTTGATGAACTCATCCCAATACCAAAAAATAGATATTTTTAAAATTCAAATCATCTTTAGGGATCAAACCATATATTTCACATTTTAGTTACATGAGAAAGTAACCAAATAGTACTATATATAAACACAATATATTTAAGCCTATTCCCTATCTAACAAGTATTTATCGATAACAAAAAATCATTTGAACATTCAAATGGATTTTCCTATTATTTATTCAAAGGGAGGTATATATTATTTCAAGTTTAGCCATTTTTCACAAGGATCAAGTCTTATCCTAAATATAAATCACTCAATCCAAATCTAATTTCCATTTTTGAAGTTTTTAAATGTAGATAATAGGTTCAATTTATCAAAGGATCACTACTACTACTACTACTACTACTACTACTACTACTACTACTACTACTACTACTACTACTACTACTACTACTACTACTACTACTACTACTACTACTACTACTACTACACACACACACACACACACCTACCTAATAATAATTACTACATATTTGAATTACCTTGTTAGATAATTGGATATGTACACAAAAATAAATCATTAATTTGGAATTTCTTGAAGTCATCTCAACCCATCAACATTCTACTTTTTCAGGTATAAACATTGTGTGTAAATTGGACCTAGGGTTTCAAATATAAGGATAAATATTTTTAAACATTTTCCAAACATTGAGCCTTGATATTTCACACAAGGACAAATTACAAATATGCCCACTAGTTTGCATGGAAATAAATATGCATAATATTCCTAATAAATCTAGAATAATAAAAACACTAATGTCTATTGAAATTTTATAGATTATAATGATTCTATCTAGGCACATCTAGATATCTAGTTCTTGATCTGAGTGACTCTTTATCTAGTTTCCAATCCTTTATGCCACTTTTATTTTGTTTCATACCTTCAAAAAATATACATTCATACCAATTTCTCAAATCAGGTTAACATACCACAAACCATATTCACCTTTTGATCTATCTTCTCCAAATTTTATACCATTTAACCCACAAGTTGTGTTTCTAATACAACCTATTGATATTTTTCAACAAAAATATATTCCATATTTATATTTGATAACTCAAAATGTTGTCCACTAATTTTTTCAATATTTATCCTTTTGATTCCCATAATTTTCTTTTACATAAATATTTTGACATGAAAATCTCCTACTCAAGATTTTTTTTATCATAGGAAAATCGAGTCCTTACTCTTAAATAAAAATAAAACATAGATATGATAAAAAATGAATATAGATGAGCCATTAAATTTACATTAGAGAAGACATTATAACATAATAAAATATATAACAAAAATTAAAAATGGCACACACACAAGATACATAATATTTTAATTTTAGAAAACATTTTCAAGAAAAAGCCTAAAATAATAACCTTTTATTTTATTACATTAACTTGACCATTTACAATAATGTAAAACACTTCCAATGTTTTCCTTACCTTAGTGTATGTGTGACAATTTTTAGGCACATCAATAGGACACCAACCAAACAATATTAAAATACAATGGGTAGTGACACAATGTGTTATATTAAACAAGGGATAAAACCATTTCACATGTACATAATATAAGAGAGTAAATCATATAGTGTAAATCATGAAACATATACAACACATTACTATAGTAACCTAAATCTAGTCATGAATACTTTATCATGATTATTTTATCCTTTTTTATCATTAACTGACATGTGCACTTAATTGACACCTATTTTTCTTATTTGTCATATTCTAAGCATAAGAGGAGACCAAATTTCATCACAACTCCATACTTGTCACATAAAAAAATGATATTACTACTAAAAATACCTTTATACATCTAAATGCCTTGAATTAGTCGCCAAACTCATTACTTTTAATTCAGGGACAAGAAGGCCCAATGTTATTGTCTTTATCTATCATTACTATATTTCCATAAAAAAATCAAAATCTAAAAAAGAAACACCCCTAGGTTAGGTAATTATATATGTAAAATATTTAACAAGTATTTTTACCACATGAAACACTATAAAATCACATTCAATTCATTACTTTCACACCTATTGGATTGTTTATTAATTATACTACAAGAACTTGTTTACATAAGTGCGCATTCACAAAACATTCCCTATTATTCCAAAATAATTTTCAAAACACTTCAATAAGTCATGAACCAAGTTTGAATTCACTTTTATATATCCCTAGCCAGTCTTGATCAAGTTTGCAAGATATATATTTATGTATTCATATATTTAAAGGATCACAATTGTAAAAAAACTTAGGTGGGAGTGATGAGGGTCATTTTATTCTCTTCATTTAATCAACTTAGTTTAGTTGGTGTCATATCAATACATGTAATGTCTGAAGGATGTATAAACTATGGTATGAAAATATTTGGCTAATAATATTTTCTAATGGAATTAAATTACTTGAACAATTAACTTACAATCTTAGAATTTAGACTTATAAATTCAACTCAAACCTTAATCTAATTTACCTAAAATTAAATCACACTTTTTTGAATCCAAAATTTACTTTAATCGAAATCACAATTTTAACCTAAGTGATTAAAATGAAAATCACTCTTTCTTGAAATGTAAATTTATTGTAATTTAAATCACAATTTTAATCTAAGTTTTTGAAATGAAAATCACACTTGCTTGAAATGGAAATTGTTGGAAATGGAAATTTTAAATAAATCAAATAAAAATATTTAGAAACTCAGAATGAAACTTGAATGGAAGTTCTAAAAATAATAATGATTGAAAACACACACACACACCTATAGGCTAACAAAAAAATAATAGTTTGAATAATATTTTCAACATATAAAACTATAAAAACACTTGCAAAAAATAAATAACATAAAATACTAAATCAATCCTTCTTCTTTGGAATGAGTGGGCCATAACTCCTCCTTGGAATGGGTATGAAAATATCTATAAAAATATCAAGATTTCTAGCTCAAAATTCTCATTAATGTGAAAAAATATTAAAACTTAGATACAATGATATTGTTTTATTATAATAATTATCTTAAAATCAACTCAATTCAACTCTCATTATTATATCAATAACATTGTATGTGTACTAAAATATTCTATAACTTCTAAAACAAGACCTAAATATCAAACAACATTAACCAAGATCTATTATTGTAAACTAATGTTTATTCCATTTTGTAAGGACAAATGGTTGAAGATGCTATATATTAGAATCTACATGATCTTCTTGATGAAAACTAGTTAGAGTATTTATCAGTGATGATTTATCTCTTCATTCTCTAACATATATAGAGTACCCAAAACTCTATTGAGAAGACCACAAGTATCATTTATATTTATATGAAATACCACTTTCAAAAACATATATATTTATAATGTATAAAAAAATACCAATAAAAAACCCAAAATAGATTTTTTGAATCTTCTTAGCTGAACTTATGGTATTTAGGCACCTCAAGATCTAGTTATGATGACCTATGGAGATATTTATAATGACCTCCAGAGCTACGATAAATGTTTGTAATGTTGGAATTATGACCTCTAGATTTTTTTTAATGACCTCCCAATTTTTTATAAGATGGATCCCTCAACAAGAGAACTCTATATATATCTTCAAAGGCTTCTTATAAGTAGATATTCACATGGTCATAACACATTTATTCTATTTTAGTACCTTTACATAAAAAAAATCATATTTTCCCACACATTTGTTATAACTTTATTAAAAAAATGAATGTTTAACCCTAAAATATAAATTATAGAATATAGGGTTAAAGTGGATTGAGATATCCTAGGGAAAAAGGGTAGTAAACTATCTCTATATTGAGTTAATTAATTTTCAAACTTAGATAAACAATATTCTAAATTTATATCCTAAGAAATGATTAAAATACAAAGTAAATCTATATTGGATATTTTAATCATAATGAAAATAATATACTTCATTCTAATTCTAACATATTTAATATGGAAGAGACTAGAAATAGATTGGATCTAGATTATAGATCAATCATCAAATACTAGAAATTTGACCTTTGTGAATTTAGACACTTATGTCAACCTTAAATGGTTATGTAGACACATTTATCTAATAAATATACACATGTATAGTAAAAAATACCTACTAGATTTGGATATGACCACCTAGAATTTTATGGGTTCTATGTTGTCTTCACTTTGGTGTTCTCAGATCTAGCTCATTAACAATCACTCCTTTTCAAATAATAAAACCTTATTTCATCTTCATAGTGACTATAGGAAAAATGGGTTAGTGGGATTACAATGTCAAGATAATCCTATAGACCCATTTATAAATTGTTTATTCATATATATCCATTAATTTTAAGAGGACCTCAAACTCATGTAGTTATCCCATGCATGCAGGATTGTGTGTGCATAAGGATGCAATATGTGATAAGAAAGTATAAAAATGACCAATATTGTAACTTGGAAAATATGGTTGTTGGGATAATCCTTTAGTAATTCACACTTATATATTTGTTTTCCTTATGATTGTTGTGGAACTGGAGGGAAATAGGGAAGATTACTCACTTGAATGCTTGATTGAATGCTTTTGATAAGTTTCCTTATGAGTTTTTTGGTCTCTATTAGGTTTGTGATAGGTGAGGAATTAATGATGATTGATCATGTATTTATACCAATCCTTTTGTATAATATCTTATGTAAAAGAACTTAGGCTGACCATCATGATATGTTTAATTTGAAAATTATATAAATTTTAGGGCACTAGACGCTTGCATTAACGTATGAGTCCAACTAAGACATAAATATTTGGGAGGATGGAAAATAGGAATAGGAATATAACTTGTAGAGACAATAAAATTAGGTTTATATAACTTTGAGTATGATAGAATGTTTGAGTCATTAGAATAACATTGGGCAGACTAATACATAAGCAATAGGCACAAAGATATAGTATATTTAAGCCTTTTAGCAATAGAAAAATGTGTATAACTAAGAGGAATAACTAAGGTATATATTTTCCAAGTGTAAAATATAGAGGTGCTATATGACTCATAAATAGTGTCTATATCCGCCAACAATATAGTATTGAAATTTATAGTTTAAATGAAAATAAATGCATACCTAGGTGTGTATAACACACCTTGATTTTGTGTGAGCCCAACTTGAGTGCTTTGTTTATGACAACATTACAACCAATATAATGTTACAATATATAATCAATGAATATAATATGAAATTTAAAGCATTTAAATGATTTAAATTGAAAGTGTAAGGTTTAGGAATACACTTTTATATTGATGTAACTACTTTGCCTTTCATAAATTTTATTTGAAAAGATGTATCATTATGAACCATTATAACCAAGATTAGGAAAAATATAAAATATGTAAAGTGAATATATAGAAATACTGGAGGACATATAACCCAACCTTCAATAATATTATGAGTTTCCACCTAATAGTTGAGATTAACTCAACTATATAGTCCAATCATATATATATATATAACCTAGTGAGTGTGATTAAACTAGGTTAACTCACACTGTAAATTTATTGAGGTTGTATGATGTAATCAAGTCTAGCCTATAAAATTAAAACATTTGAGTTATTTCATCACCTTAACCCTACCAAAATTTAACCAACTACTACATTAGATTGAATCAATATAATATATAATAATCCAATTTAGTGAGCTAAAGTCTATAGAAGTGTTTGAAATCTAAAAGATGATTTGATTTTGAAAATTTAGGTGCTCTTTTTCATAAAATATACACCTAATGTATGTCACATGATAAAAATTAGGTATAAAAATGGTACCAATATATATAATTCTACCATAACTATGTATTTGAATCATATAACTATGAATTTTAGCCAATTTTCAAAATTTGTAAATGTGGAGAACATGTTTCCATAGCATTCTCCCATTAAAATATGAAACTAAAAACTAGTGTAAGTGAAGAAAACATATTTCCATAACATATGTCCCTAATGTATATTTGAAATTGGGAAGCTTTATGAGTGTGAATAACATGTTTTAAAAACATGCCCCCAGTGCAATCTAAATTTATGAAGAATGTGGAAGTCATGACTCTATGGGATGCCCCCACTAATATGCTAACCCTTTTTAGGTGAGGGTAAGTAGAAACTAGTAGTTACCTAACCTCAAAAGAATAAGATAGCTTATGTAAATTATAAACTTATCATGTAACATATATGAAAAACATATATACATAGATATATCAATGAATCATGTATATTGTGATCATATCAAGTCATGAGATGCATGATATAGATCATGGTAACATATAGATAGTATCATTACAAGATCAACAAACAATAAAAGACACACACAACACCACTCAAAATTAAATCAAAAGACAATGGCCCAAGGAGACCTAAAACAAAGGGCATATTTAAATGCCACTCAAATGAAGAGACATGACTTATTCAAATATCCAAAAATCATGGAATGACATTCAAATGTCAAAATAAAAAAAATCATGACATATTAAAATGTCACAATAGAAAAACATAGGCATGGGGGACAAAATAAAAGAAGCATATTCAAATGTTTAAACAATTAATACAATGAATGACAATAACAATCAAGGAACAAACTTAAGGAAATGCAAAAAGGAAAGCATGGAAATTAAGAAACTATCATAAACATACCATAATAACCAATTGATCACATGTGTTGGAAAAAAATGTCAAGTACATAGAATATCAAGTATACTATGAAATATATAATCATGGATAAAGGCATGTATAAGTACATAGTCTAAAATATGATAATGTAAAGTGAATATATAGTAATATAACCTAGATATATTATGATCAATAAGTAGATGTTCCTAGTGTCCACATGACATGAGTAGAGGGAAGGCCCAACATACAAAAGTGTATACATCATATTCAAAATATTCATGAAACACATGTATATATAAATAAATGATATGGTATCTACTAACAAGGAAACAACACCATATATGCCAAGGAGTTAGTAGAACATGTGAATTTTACAAATATTTTTGAAGTTTTAAAGTTTTTTTTAGTATTTTTTAAATATGACACCTTGAAACCTTAAGTTTTATCATTAAATTGTTGTCATCATGGTTGGATAAATGGAAATCATGTAGATCATATCCCTCCTCATGATTGACATGTGTAGTAGAATAACTAATACTATCATTTGGAATATGGATCAATTTTCCTTCATAATAGAAAGTATATACCTTTCTTGTTTTATTCAATTTTGGCTTCCATTTGATATAACCAAAGAGTTACCAATGTAAATAAATATGGATATTTTATGGCATAATCACTTTAGGACTAAAATAAATTGGTAGTGTCATGTTTCCAAAGGAATCTTTCCAACCTCTATTATTTAATAAGTCTCTTATATCAAATCCAAGTTGTTTAAAACATATTACATTGCAATTAGTTTTTGTTTGTGTGGGATTAATATGGTTATACCAAAAATAAGAAACTCTCATGAATAATGTGACTTTTAAATCTTATTGTCAGGGATGGCGGAACACCGGAAGCATACAATTGATTACCAAATACCAAGCAACTATAATATGCGGAAATAACCAGATTCACCAAGTAACTAGAATTTAGAATAACACATCATATGAGAGACAATACACAACTTGTATTAACACTTTATACAGAAAAGAATACAATAAAGAAGATGCCACTTCTTCTCCACCACCTTACAGAGGTTTCCCACACCTCAAGTGAACAGTATATCTTCTCCCCAAAGCTCTCCCTCTCACAGGTCCCAACACCCAACTCAAATACAGAGTTGGTGTTCACCTCCCGTGCTCCACGCACACCACAAGTGCTCCACGCACTCCACAAGCACTCCACGTGATCCACAAGTACTCAAGGTACTTCAAGTAGATCTCCCATGAATCTGTAACAACCTGCAATTCAACAGACCATACTTATGGAAGGAACTCCCTTGCCTTCCTATCTTGCTCTATCCGAGTACACACCTGTACTCCAAGTAGATCTTGCCTGATACTGCTCCCTGTTGTGTTGCTGTCTATATGACCTTGCACACCTGCAAATCAAACAATGGTTCTACTCACCTGTGAACCTCGACCTTGCACACACATACCCCTGCAGATCAACGATCTTACTTACCATGTAGATCTCCTATATAGGCCATGCAACTGTGACCAAGATCCTACACTCCTGAAGAACCCAGCTGGCTTTCCAATCTAGCACCAACACACCTGGTACTGAGGCACTAGGAGGAACGCACCATTGCTCTACCTCACACACAGAAGGAGCTTATAATTATGCTCTCTTACTCCCTAGCACACTTTTCCAATACAACCATGAGTCTATTATATAGATCTCATCCAAACAATAATTAGACATCTAATTACAATAATTAGATCCACAGCTATGAGTCTAAAATTAGCACTCATCATGCAAACACTTGGTTCGTTAGCTAACTTCCCGTAATTAGCTCGCAGTCAAACCACACAAGCGACCACGTCGGTCCCTGTCTGCCTGGAGGTGACCGACGTCGACCGATATATGACCGACGTCGGTTGCTTCCCTTTGCTATCCTGTCAACGTCGGCTGATCAGACCGACCCCAACTTCTCTGTAACTCAGCAACCTTCAGCAACCTCCTCTCCTATTTACATCAGTGAAGCTTTTAGCTCCACAATCCTAACAATCTCCCACTTGGAGATAAACAACTGCACTGTACTTATACCTATACTCCATCTAATCTGTTTCCTGGTTTGTATCCCTCTTCAAGCTCCCACCTAAAGACAACCCACCACACATCCCGTGGTGTACCACCTGTCATCCGAGTACCTTGCCACATCCAAACCTACAAATCCATGTAGTGAAGTCCTAACCTTGCATAGCAACACCTGCTACCGGTCCCTCTCAAAAACCTGAGAACCCACTTCCCCGAATTGGCTCCTAACTCTGACAGCTCCCACTGCATGGGAATACTCAGGTCTATACCAGACCTCATGTGATTTCAGACACTGTACCTATCCAACCCTTAGTGTGCTCTGGTTCTGCATCCCAAACCTCGCCAACACCTGATTCACATCAGCTCCCACTGGAGACAAAATCTACCTGTGATCTCCATGTCTCCCATGTCAAAGAATTCCACTGCTCAAGACTCCTCCTGACATGCCACTGAACTAATCTTACCCTTAGCTTAGCAAAACCCTGTATGTACTAACCCTGCTAGCAAATATACCATCCACATACAGCAACAGAATGATGTCGCGACTCATCATCCACCTGGTAAGGCAAACCACAGTAGTTACCTGACACTGACTAAAGCCATGCTTCGTCCTCCACCTGTCAAAACCTGTACCACTGTCCTGTAACTCCTCAAGACCATATGCCTGGTCTTCCGTCTCACATATCCGTTCTCTCTATTCTTCTACTAAGGAATCCATTCGTCTCTATGCTTTCATCCAGCTGGCAAACCTACCAAAACTCCCGTCTGGTTCTGTATTATAATCCTGCCTAGCTCCCACCTATTTCCTGGATCCTTCCTGCTCTACAATCAGCAACAAGTATGAAGAAGAGGAACATGAATTTGAGGGCCTACTTACGCCTTCAATCCTCTGTATGGGTGTTTGAGACTCCTTGACAACATGATGTCCACCTAAAATTCATTACAGTTACCGACCTTGGTCACTCCACAGTCTGCATCTGACCAACATCGATTCCATGTGTCTGTACCTGACTACCAACCTGCCAGCGCTGGTGTCCCTACTGCCAATGTCAGTCCTCCTGACCAACATCGGTCTTACTTACTGTCGACGTCGGTCCCCTTGACCAACGTCGGTCTTACTCTACCCGACATCGCCGGCTTCGGTCTACACATGACCGACATCGGCACCTGTCTGTTCGACGCCGGTTCCTCCTGACCGACGCCGGTGTCTGTGTTCGCCTGTGAGTGATGACTTTTTACCCGCGAGCTCCTTTGGATCAAAACACATGTCCAAACTGCTCTGCTCAGATGTATCCAGCCTCATCCACTGAACTCTGTCCGCCATCTCCTCCAAGAACACCAAGGCTTTCCAGTTCTTAAGCCTGTCAAATATATCTACCTTCTGCTTAAGAACATGCATCTCCTTCCTGCTCATGTGACCAAGCCTACGAAGCCACGTCTTCGCAACAGAAGAAGAATTAGTAATATAAACAAGTAGATAAAGTATACCTATTTTCTTACCACCAGCTAATTCAAGTGCATCCGCTATGAGAGTTCTTGTGCATCTCTCATCACCCAATCTTTCTGAATAAATTAGCCATATCTCTAGACCTGGGACCTGCATGACCTTCATCAACACCTGTGTGTTGGCCGCCTACAATTTTAGCTTCACTTCCCCTTTGCCAATTCTTTGGCAAGGCTTACCAGCTCCTCTACCTGGGGCTGCATGGAAAGAGGCAACCGAATCTTTTATCCAAGATTCAACTTTATCCAAGAAACCTGCAAACACATCCTGTGCAATAACACCTGCAACATCTGTATCTTTAGTTTCTTCATGTTGATCTGTTACCAACCAACAATATTCTTTTACCTGCTCTTTCTTTCCATCAGACCGTGAGTAACCATCTGTGCTTTTCAACTCCTCCATTCTTAGCTTACTTTGATCTGTCGTTGCTCTACTCCCACTCGATCAGAAATCCCTGAGAGTGACCTGTAACCAAACACAAACCTGCTTCCTGCAACCTTAGCTCTGATACCACTTGTTGGTATCAAGCTCAAGAACCTACAACCAAGGCTCTGATACCACTTGTCAGGGATGGCGGAACACCGGAAGCATACAATTGATTACCAAATACCAAGCAACTATAATATGCAGAAATAACCAGATTCACCAAGTAACTAGAATTCAGAATAACACAGCATATGAGAGACAATACACAACTTGTATTAACACTTTATATAGAAAAGAATACAATAAAGAAGATGCCACTTCTTCTCCACCACCTTATAGAGGTTTCCCACACCTCAAGTGAACAATAAATCTTCTCCCCAAAGCTCTCCCTCTCACAGGTACCAACACCCAACTCAAATACAGAGTTGGTGTTCACCTCCCATGCTCCACGCACACCACAAGTGCTCCACGCACTCCACAAGCACTCCACGTGCTCCACAAGTACTCAAGGTACTTCAAGTAGATCTCCCATGAATCTACAACAACCTGTAATTCAACAAACCATACTTATGGAAGGAACTCTCTTGCCTTCCTGTCTTGCTCTATCCGAGTACACACCTGTACTCTAAGTAGATCCTGCCTGATACTGCTCCCTATTGTGTTGCTGTCTATATGACCTTGCACACCTGCAAATCAAACAACGGTTTTGCTCACCTATGAACCTCAACCTTGCACACACATATCCCTGCAAATCAATGATCTTACTTACCATGTAGATCTCCTATATAGGCCATGCAACTATGACCAAGATCCTACACTCCTGAAGAACCCAGCTGGCTCTCCAATCCAGCACCAACACATCTGGTACTGAGGCACTAGGAGGAATGCACCATTGCTCTACCTCACACACAGAAGGAGCTTATAATTATGCTCTCTTACTCCCTAGCACACTTTTCCTATACAACCATGAGTCTATTATATAGATCTCATCCAAACAATAATTAGACATCTAATTACAATAATTAGATCCACAGCTATGAGTCTAAAATTAGCACTCATCATGCAAACACTTGGTTCATTAGCTAACTGCCCGTAATTAGCTCACAGTCGAACCACACAGGCGACCGACGTCGATCCTTGTCTGCCTGGAGGTGACCGACGTCGGCCGATATATGATCGATGTCGGTTGCTTCCCTTTGCTATCCTACCGACGTCGGCTGATCAGACTGACCCCAACTTCTTTGCAACTCAGCAACCTTCAGCAACCTCCTCTCCTATTTGCATCAGTGAAGCTTTTAGCTCCACAATCCTAACACTTATTGTCATGCATTAATTTTGGGTTGTTCAACTTGAGGTGTTTACATAGGATGTGGGCCTTGGATTGGTCCCATATTGAGTTAATTTTATAAATTTACCATATAAAGGTTAGGAATATAATTTTCTTTTTCATAATTTTCATTTGGTAATTCATCTCCCTCATTTGTGTTAGGGATAAAACTTTGGTATGTAGAAGGGGACATGATAAGTTCCTTTGGATGATTATGTATGAATGAATCATATATATGCAAATCCAAAAATAAATGGGTAAATGAGTCATATTTTTTTATGAAATTATATTTATTTTAATGGATAAATAAGACTTATACCAAAAATGAATTGCAACTCTAAATCTGAAGGTTTGAATGCTAGTTCATATGATCTAATTTTGAATTGAATGGTATAATTTTGAATGGATTCATTATCATGTTCTTTGAAATTATGAAAATTTTATAATGTAAGTTTTATCACCTTATGGATATTAAAATCCATGAATAATGCATACTCCTAATTTCAAAAAATGGTTTAAGTAACCCTTTTGTAGATTATAGAAAAAATTATGAGCTTAATTAGAAATGCTCATATGGAATACCTTTAGTAATAGTTTTTCATATTTGTCCTATTGTAAAAAATAATGTACATGGTTAATAACTTTCTCAAATAGATATTTTTGATGCCAAAATATAGGTATATCTAGTAATTCAAAACCATATGGATAAATATATTCAAGTATACATTGTGCAATATGTTTATTGTTGAATGAGATAAACATTTGCATTATTATTATGGGAAGCCATTTACATTTGAATTATATAAACCTATTTCTTAATATCCATAATAGTTTTCATAATATAAATAAGATACTCCATGTTAATGGTGGTTCTTGGCATATGTGTTATCATTGATTTGAATCCTCCACCTCTCTTGAATCTAGGCATATGAGTATCATCATCCTCATGGATAACAAGTGTAAGTTCTAAATAATTGAATTTAGGATACTTTTGTAATGTTATTAGTTATTTAAATTATGTCATCCTCAATATGTTTTATATGGATCTAAAAAAATTAGGAGCCTTTCTCCCCTTATATTTTTAATGTTTCTTTCTTTTTGGTTCCTTAATGGTACTTGATAAGGATGACATGATATCTTGGTTAAGCTTTCAAAAAAATTCAATTCCAAATGAAGGGTAAATAGAATCATCACCCTTTATAAGTATAATATTATTTGTAAATGTTATAAATATATGGGTTTGAATTATTTTACTTGAATGAATACCCTCTTATCAAGAATTTATAAATCAACCATAATTTACTTATATACTAGTTAGAGCTTTTGATGATCATATAAAGGAGCATATTATTCATATGTAGCATTTTTGGTTGTATAAGGTGAATGAAGGGAATGATTAGATTAATTTAATTTTTGGTGACTAATATCATGGAATGAAGAATCAAATATAAACCTATTATGAATAGCAGGTTTAAGATGGTAGTCAATAGTAACTTGAATATGTTTTTCAAGTTCAAGCATCACATATGTCTACTTTTCCTCGTCTAGTACCATTTAATATATTTAGATGTCAAGGACTATATATTAACAAATATACATTTATTATCATTTAAAATCATCCCTTGGTTTGGTATATTTAACCATGGAAGAATTCTTTAATTTATTTATTTTTTAAATAAGGAAAGAGATAAATCAAGAGTAAAATAGGAAACCCTAGCAAAAAACACCCTAAAATATTTTATATTCATATAAATCAAGTTAAAAAAAATGTTTAATCCTAAAATATAGATTAGGAAATTTATTATTGAATGGGATAGAGATAGTTTAGGTTAAAATGATGGTAAACTATCTCTATAGCAAGATAATTAATTTTCAAACTTAGATAAATAATATTATGAATTTATATACATAGATATGTTAAAAATAGAAAGTAAAACTTTTATAGATATCAAAATGATAATGAAAATAAGATACTTGATTGGTTATGATGTTAATATAAATATTATATGAAATATGCTATAAATATACTATATATGGATTATGGATCAATCCTCATATTCTTTAAATTTGACATTTGTGACCTCAAACACTTTCATCAACCTCAAATGTTTATGTCAATAGTTATGTCTAACATACAAATATTTGTATATCATAAAATTATTAGTGGATATAGATTAAACCAACTAGAATTTTATAGGTTCTCTATCAACTTCACTCTGGGGTGGTCAAATCTAGCTCATTAACTATCATTTCTTGTCAAATATAAAAACTCTAATTCTTCATCTTCATAGTGACTATGAGAAAAATGGTTAGTGGGCTCATGGTGTTAATCTAAAAAAAAAACTACCCATATATTAGTGGTTAAGTAATACATATACACTAATTTTAAGAGGGACTTATGCTCATGTATTTCTCCCCTATGTGTGATCTTGTGTGCATTGGAATGTAATATATGATACATAAGTAAAATAATAACTTAGTTTTTAACTTGGAAAATATGGATCTTTGGATTATCATTTAACAATTAAACCCTATAAATGTGTTTTCCCCATGAATGATATGTAAATAGGGTAAAATAGGGAAGCTTTGATCCCTTGAATTATTTATTGAATGCTTTTGATAAGTTTCTTTGTGAGTTATTTGGTTTCTATTAGGTTTGTTCTAGGTGAAGAATGAATGAGAATTGATTATGTATTTATACCAATACTATTGGATAATATATCACATTAAATAACTTAATCCAACCATAGGGATATATTTCATTTTTAAATTAGATGAAATTTAGGGCATTAGACACTTGTGTTGATGTAGGTGTCTAAATGGGACACAAGTGTTTAAGAGGTTGGAAAATAGGTAGAGATATATAAATTTTAAGGATAGAAGATAAATATTTTTATATAATTATGAATATGTAAAAGTTCTAAGTCATTAGAATATAATTGGTTAGAATACGAGATGAGCAATAGGAATTGATAAATAGTGTACATGAGCCTTTCAGTTGTGATAAAGGTCAAGAACTAATAGGAATAACCAAGGTCTATATTTTTAAATTATACAATTTTTAAGTGATATATAATTCAAAAATAGTGTCTAAATTAGTAAAAATGATTTTAAAATGATAACTAATACAAAATTTCTCTTTTTTTACTCTGAAACCAACTATGAGTTTTAACACTAACATCAAATTCCACTTTTACGTGATAAATGGATGGAAAAATAAGGTAATTTATAGGATATAATGATTAATATTTAGGCCTCATTGTATATCTCCTATTGAAGGTCTTTTACTACTTCCTAAAATCTAAAACTATTTTTATTCTTTGTTTATTTCAATTCTTTCCAAAACTTAGCTTATGTCATACTTTGTGTGGAAATCTAACCCTATAATATATCCCTCATTAGCATGGCCTTTATTATTTATAACTCTTTATTTCCATCTTTCAAAAATCTCAGATGGTTACCTAGATTTAGTTTTCCATATGGGCATTAACACATGTAATAGTTGGGGTCTATATCTCATACCTATCCACTCATAATTCCCTGATCATGTTTACAAAAATATATTCTCTCCTAAGATACCACTTTAAATTTGTGAGAGAAATGATATTTTTTTTGAAAATGAATATTTAATGTATCCCACCATTTCATGTATGATTAATAGGCTTCCTTAAAATATCCTTGAGAGTATTTATTAAAATCATCAACATTTAAAAAAATATTTTTTAGATAGTGGTATTTTAACCTTCGTATACATGATCAATATTTGAAATGTGTAACAAGGTAATGTTCATCCAGATATTCATGCCTTATTAACATGCATATGGTCCCTGGTTGGTTCATATATAGTGTGATTCTTCATATCAATAAAGTTAGTTTTAAAAATTATAAATTAAATCCTTGATTTTAACTTCCCCTACATATAAATTAACAATGAATAGTATCATATTCCCTAAAAATACTTATTTAAGAATAGATAACATATAATATTTTATTACTCAAGGGGGCTAATAAAGTAATACAATAGAAAAAAAAATCATCTTCAAAATCTTAGGGTAATCCACATGACACCCTTAGTAACTACTATCTATAAAATTATTATTGGAAAAAGAGTGCATATATAAAATAAGGCCTCCTACATGCAAGTAATCTCTAAAAAATTTATCAAGATAATTCTACCCTAAACTCTACCTCTTATTTTTTTTCTTTAACCTCTTGAAGTTTAACTTTTATTTTTTAGTTTTCTTCCCTAGCCTCCTTCAAATATTTGAATTTGTTTTCCCATGAAACTAACAACTATGTATAAATAAAATCATTTTATACATGTTTTATTTATTGGACTATAGGGGCTAAAATCAATAATAAAGTTTCTTTTACATCATGCTCTATCTGAGAAATTCTAACATCCTTTTTAAGAACTTGTTTTTTGACCTAATGTACTTATTACTATAAAGAAATAATTATTTCTTACTTACCTTGGATTAACTACTTCAATAAGGAAATATCTTATTATTTTTGCCTTATGGTTGCTTTATCCCTTGAAATTGACATTGTATAATACATTTTTTTATCTTTATTAGGATTATCAATATGTGTCTTTTCTTCTTCTTCTTCAGTCATTGATGTTTTGCCTTTGTTTAGGATTTGTCTTGATGAAGAAGATTGTTGAATGGGTACTTTAGTATTCCATCTATAGTTTACTCAATTTTGGAAGTTTATTCATTCATACCTAATAATTATTCATTTATTGGGATCTCTTCATCATTAGATGCTTCTTCAATGACCATGGCAGGTGTCTCCTCTTTGTTTAGGTTTCCTCGAATATATGCATCAATGTAATCTTCCAACACTAGTGTATCCTTCCAAGAATCGTTATAACAACTTGTTAATTTTTTAAGTCATCTTATTATTCTTTTGAATCATATTTTTGAAGGATAAGTTTTCTTATACTCTATTTATCAATCACAGCTCTAATTTCTAATGTATAAATCCTTATTCTTGTGATTATCCTAAAATGTATTATCTTAGGTGATTATTTAATAGGTTCTTCTATTTCAGAGTTCCACTACTACTATACCCTCACTAACTATTTCAATACTAAGATATGTAGTTATAGTGGTAGTGGCTTCCAAGGTTTATATATTATTACCTTTATTTTGATTAAATAGATGTTGAGTGGAATCAAACACCCTTTTTTATTATGGAAAAAGAACTAGGATTAGGAATGGAATCTAGTTATCTTTTCATGATCTAAGGTGCTACCGAAAGGATCTTATATTATTTTTATTATTCTTACCTTTCATAAAATCCTTCTATTTAACCTCTCCATTAAGATTCTTCAAGAAATGATGTTGGAAGATGAGTTAAATTAGGCCATAATGTCTAAGAAACCTTGCCTCTTGCACATTTACTTCTATGATGTAGTTTTTTCCATATATAAATTGAGGGAGGTTTACGATCCATTCATATTTTTAATATTTTGTTTCTCAAATGATTAATTATCCTCATAGAGGCTCTGAATAGAGTTCCTAACTAACCATCAAAATTAAAAAAAACTTAACCACCAAGAGAGATATAATATTTCATGGCTCACTAAAGTTGTCTCTATTTAAACCCATATCTTCTCCTTTGGCTCTAATAATTAACTCAATGGTTTTATCTCCATCCACATTAAAAAATTAAATCAAACCCTTATGGGAGGGATTATTATGTATATGGATTCAAAATAATATAAGGCCAAAAATTTCACTAATAATGATGGCACTTACTATAATTGTTACTCCTTTCACCTTGTAATGATGCCTATACATATTTATGAAAAACATCCTCCACCACTTGATCATAATATCTATGGAAATTTTCAAAGAACTCGAACCACCCTAGTTTCCTGAATAAAATTACCACCATTGTATCCCACAACAACAATTACATAGATTTTTATTTTGATTTTTTCTTCCATACCATGGTTTATAGGTAAAAAAATTTTTTTTTTTAAGGATTATATAAGGCTATTTGATATAATAAACACATTAAATGTATGAGATGAAATGGAAAGGTAGTGGGAGATGATCAATGAGTGAAAAATAATGAAATAATGGCTTACCTCCTAAGGTAATTAGTAGCTTATAAACTATAATAGATTTGATAATTCTAGAAAGGTGTGGTAATAAATTTGGGAATATGGAGAGATTTTAAGTGATTATAATTTATGTTCACCCCACATACATTAAATATCCACCACCATCCCTTAATTATGCTTTAGTCATTATTTTTTCCATGTCCCTACTCATCACTCTTTCCTTTCAATAAGTACCTTTTTTCATCAAATTAAAGTGACATAATATCCATATTTACATTTACAAATTTATTTTTATAGTTAATGGATATGGTTAAATGACATTTTAAGTAAAAAATCCCTTTTATGATAATGGAGTACATGGAAAAATGACATTTTGAAAACAGTGGATATGATGCAATATTAGAAACTCAAAATTAAGTTTGATTGTAAAAAAATGAGATAATACCTTAGGTTACCTTCAATTTTAATTGTATTTCCTTAGTAAATTTGTCTTGGGATTATATAAAAGGACAATTGGTTAGTTAAAAAGGGTACTTTTTATTGCTTATTGCTACGAAAATAAACCAATTACTAATTTTAACTTTCCCTTCCCCTCATATGTGTGTGTGTGAATAAAAAGATTTCCATTTAACACTTTTTAACCTTTTCCTTTATTTTTATATTAATTTATTTATTTATTTGGGATAAGGGTTTCCATTTACTAGTTTTCATCCCTTCTCCTTTTGGAACCATGGATCTAGACTTTTGTCATGAAAGAAATATTTTTTCCACACCAAAAAACTTTGCTTGTATTTGATCGATGAGTTATTATTTACTATGTGGTTTATTATATATCATAAATATATGTATATTTACCAATATATTTTTACTATTTACATCAATTGGTAATAATTAGATAGATCCATTGTCAAAAAAAATCTCAAAATTATATGGTCCTAACCATCTAGTATGAAGTTTACCTCTGAATTTTTGTTACTTTGAGACAAATAATAGGGCCCAGTATCCAAATTTGAATTTTATTTCTTAAATTTAATGGTATTTCCATAAATTTATTTTATATTTAATCATTTTTATCTATTGGAATGCTTCAAGTCTCAATTCATCCAATTCATTTAATCACAAGATCCTTTTCTACACTGGTCAATTCTCTACTTACCTCCATTATTGCCCTTCATTTTTTTAGATCAAAATCTATTGGAATTTTTTTTTTATATTTATATAATAATTCATATGAAGATAATATTGTGGTGCACTTCCATATAGTATCATAGACCCAAAATGATCATGTTAACTTATTGTCCCAATCCTTTCTACTAATGTCTACTATCCTTGTCAATATGTTATCTATATCTCTATTGGTAACTATTGATGTTTAAAATTGTGCTTGTTTCTAACACCAATAATGGGAAGTTTCAAGATGTGGGACTTGTGACTTGAAAAAACCTCTAGATTTTTAAGAAGCTGGTCTCTTCTTTATATCAAGTGTATATTGGGAAAAGGGATAGGAATTTTAACAAAAACACAAATGTAAGAAAGAAAATATAACTATGGTGATGCGCCTGAATGTAATTCAACCTTAATTCTGAGTACAGTGAGGATATATGTAAGATTCAATTACATTTAAGAGTAAACAAGTTCATGATCAATGTAAAATATGGAAATAATAGAAATAGAGGCTCACAGCATAGACTGCTTTTGCAGTGATACAAAAAATATCAACAAAGGCACAGGGTTTAATATTCTTATTTGAATTCTCTAGTCACATAAGAGGAATAGAAACACAAAGTTTTATAAACTTTCCAACTCAATAAAATGAAACAAAGGCAAATGACATTCCTAATCACAGCTCTAGAAAGTCTAAAACTCTTTACAACACAGCCTAGACTACTTTTACAATGACATAGAAAATATCAACAAAGGCACAGGATTCAATCTTCTTATTAATTCTCTAGTCACATAAGAGGCATAGAAATATGCATAGTTACATAAACTTTCCAACTTAAGAAAATAGATTGAAGGCAAATGTTATTCCTAGTCACAACTCTAGAAAGTCTAAAACTCTTGACAATTTCTCTCAAAAAATTCTCTCTAGTATCTGATGATGATCTTGGTGATCTCTGCACCCTTATTTATAGCCTTGGATTCACTCCAAATTTTCTACTTGTTATCAATATAATGGCCCAACTGAAATCTAATCGAACTGGAAGTGTCTAACAGAAGATATTTCTTATATTCTAAAACACTTTGTCTTTCAATAGTTCATTGGCTAAAATAGATCGCAGGACACTCCCTTATCTTAAACGTAAGAGGACACTTAGTAAATTCCTTGAAAACCTTATTATTACTATAGGATACATTGGAGGATGACACTTGGTGGGTTCTACAACCTTACTGAACACATGTGGCATTTTCTGTGTAATTTATACTCTTTTTGTGTCTTTACTTATGAGTGTTCTGCCTTTGACACCTGTCACAATCCACTTCCTCAAAACTTTAATAGATTAAAAGAAAATAAGACCCACATCCTTTCTTGCCCAAGTAACTTGAAAAGGAACATAGGGACAAGTGGTGATTTCTACTTCCCTCAACAAAAGACACGTGGCAATCTTTGCTTTACTTAACTGGGGTTATGTGGTGGTCTTTGCTTCTTTTAGCTACCTTTTTAGATACCTGCAGAAGGTGACACGTGGTGGTATCCACTTTAATCTATTTATATCATAGAAACAATCAGGTCTCATTTCATATTTACATGGACTGTGACACCTAGTGGCTTCTGCTTGCTTTAAAAACAAAACTTGAGACCCACCATAGTCTTTGTTATATCAGTGAAGGCAAATGAAGATAATTTATATCTCGGCACATGGTGGCTTCCAATATCTTAAGTTGGGATACATGGCATCTTCCATTGCTTTTAGAAAAGCAAATTGAAACCTTTTGTGATTGCCCCTTGGTGCTTTCTGCTTGATCCTCATACTTAGCTTGTTGAAATCTTTCACTAAAAAGAGATGAAATGTGGGTGCCGATATGAAATGTGGATGCCAAAAATTATCACGTTCCACTAAGTTGCTATGAGATACGTGGCACATTCCATAGCCTTATTAAAATTATGAAAAGTGCCTCAAAAAATGACACTTGGTAGCTTCCGCCTGACTTTGACACTTAGATAAAATTGAATCAAAAGAAAATAGAACCCATGCTCTATTTCAAAACTTCACTATTTTAGATCAAAGTATGTGAGAGCAAAATTTTGTAGTGGAAAAATAAAAATTAGAATGAAACATAGAGTATTTTTTACTCTACAGTTATTGCTAACCCTAAGGACTTTTAAGCCTGCTCAAAAAGAAACCACAATTCCTGCTAAAACAAAATTTCAAAATTACAGCTTCAACAATGTTATTTGGTAGGTGGACCACTCATTGTCAGATAACCCCTACTTATTCTAAAATTTATTGAAGGTGAAATCAAGGTTAATAATATCCTTGTGTGAAAAATTTTGCAAAATTTGAATCGTAGCCTTCAATTTGAATTCAAGCTAGGAAACAGGAAACAAGATAGCTTCTATTTTAGGGATTGATGAATCATCCCTTAAATTTTGAAAAATTATTTGATCATTTTGTTTGGCCAACAAAAAAGGTTCAATCTCATCAACCATTAGCACCATGTTGTCATTAGGAAATGGAGAAGGAAGACCTAATTGCACTAGATCTTTAATATGCTATTTCATTTCACTGATGCCTTCTTTCATGACATCTAGGAGCTCTCTGCAACTGATGGCTATAAAATTGCAACTGAGAACCTCATTCACTTGCTTAGCAGCAACCATTTTTTTCTCAATTCTTGCTGCTAACAAAATTGCATTTGTTGCATCATAAAGCTTTTTTAGCAATGTTTCAGAGTCCATTACTTTCCTAGAGACTATAGCTAGAGTGTTTGCAACTAAATTCTCCACCTTTTCACACAATTTTTGTGCATTTAGTAAGAAGGTGAGAGAAGGCCTGAGCTAAATAATCTTTGAGGAGATTCTTTTCCACATGGATTCATAGAGCTCCTTCACTAGACTTAACACTCTGACACTCTTTGGCCTATTGGCCAACTCTAGTGTCAATTGTGCTGCTCTCTGTTGCTCTACTTGAAATTGGGCTTATATAGCCGCAATACTATTTTATTTGGCTAGAAGCTTCTATTGCAATTGGGTAACTTGTAGTAGGTGTTCCTTGCATTTTTCTTGCAATGTTGCTTTTTCTTGCCTTAGGGTCATTATTGCATATTTTACCTATGTTAACCCTGCTTCTAAAGAATCATTTTGGGCCTGGACTGCCTGATGAGTCTGAAGAGAAATAGTATCTTGCAACTATTTATTTAGATTCTCTATTCATTATCTTTTCTATTGATCTCTATGGTCAAACTATTATAGTTTGCCTTTTACTTGGCTAAATCAACCTCCATCTTCTGTAGCGTCCTTGATGTCTTCAAGTAGTCTTCAACAACTATAGAAGTGGATTTGGTTAGTATCTCAATTTTGTCTTGTGGCCTAAAGAGGGACATGTTGATGGCCACTGCATTCATCGTGTAGTCCTTTAGATGCATGTGTTTAGTTGGCTTTAGTACGTTTGGTGACAAATGAGTCACCATCAATTGCTATTGAATGGGGTCAAATTGTGATCGTAGATGAGGTGTAGCCAATGCTTTATTTTCCTTGATCTTCTTTTTCTCTCTTTGGGCTTCCCTTGCCTTCTTAGCAGCATCCGCTTGGGTCTGGAAGGTAAAAGGAGAGGCAATGTGCCCACCTACAAAAGCATGTCCCAGTGGTAAACCATATTGAATAGCTAATTGTTGGCTATGGGCAATCTAAGGGGAAAGTTTCTTGGGAATAGAGGGGGAAAAATGAGGTAATGTTAAATCTTGAGGTGGCATAGATGGGGTGAAGTGAGAAATTGGAATGGTAGAGGTGGCAGGGGATGTCATCTAGCTAGATGGAATCATCATGACAATAGGAGAAGAAAGGGATTGAGAAGGAGGAGGAATAATACTTACTCGAGGAGAAATTATAGTACTCTATAATTGGAACTATGGGGTGTCCATCTCCTCTTCTGAATCAAACTAAAATTGCACTCTCTTTCATTTCTTGGGTGTCTCTTCTTTTGGCTATGTTTATTTTCCTTTCAATGATGCTTATGGGGAATTGGGAATATCTATAACCAATGCTGATGGGAAGTTATTGGTTGTGAAGGCACCACACTCTTTTGCTTTTCTATGATGCTGAGAGATTGGGGCCAAACTGATACAATTACTATAACTACAGTTTTCTCTGAGGCTTGTGACTCTTAGCTTGATGTAGCCCTAGCTTCCTACTCTACACTCGGTGTCAACAAATTACTTGTCTCTGGGCTAGATACAGGGAAGAGATGGCACTCATCCCATAGTTCTTCCCATCTCTCATTTGTGTCTACATTCTTGAAAGAGTGGGTTGTTTGACAAATTTCCTACCTATATTTCCAATAGTCTTCTATTTTCTCAGCATCCCAATATTTATTCTTTAGTGTCCTTATTAATCGAAAATTCATTCTGACTTTAGGATCATAATCCCTCTACTTAACATAGAATGTTTCCCAGGGTCTATTTTGTGGAAGGGGCAAGTCTGTTAACTCAACATAAAATCCAGGAGCATCTTCTCTAAGATTTTTCCTAGTTTCCCAAAAAGGGCGGACCTCATGTGCAATTATGGTTACAACCCTATTAGTCCTTATCCAAAAATCTATGAAACCATTTGGGTCATATACCCATTTGTCTTCTATTTGAAGGAAACCCAAGAAGGCCAGTTTTCTAAGTAGCAGAATCTCAGCGTCTCTAGCTTCTAATACCATGCTAATTGTCATCCATGGAAGGTCATACATTTTTATCTTCCTCTTCCTAGATCCATATTCATTTTCAACTATAGATACCTGTTTGGTGACTTTTAAGAATGCTGACCTTAGAGTCAAAATCTTAGGTAGCAACATTGGTTCCCCATAAAAACCACAAACTCTTATAATTGTATGGTGAGACCCAAAATAGAAATCACAAGGAATTGGGTAACTGGCCAATAGGTTTGAAACACTTGGAAATAATCTATTGATGACTGGTTTGGGGCTAAGGTGACAAAAAGCAAGGGCAACAAATAATTCCCAAAATTCATATGGGTCACTAGTCTTTGACAAAATATGTGTCCATACAGACATAGGAGTGGTCCTTTGGAGATCAAAACTTGGGTCATACATATTAAGATGCATATGTTGGGCAAAGAGTTCAGAATTCTAAAACAACATGAGGTGAAACAAATAAGAAGAGTACCTGAAAACCCCTTTTGATTTGAAATGGGCCAGTTGTTCCACCATTGAGTAAGCAATTTGTTCAGAAAAGTCAAGCCTATACTCCTGAGTTTTGTCAACAGTCTTCAGCCTGAAGAGGATAGCCATTTGTTCTCCATAAACTACCATATCATCTTTCATGCTAAAGATGAAAGCCATCATAGATAGTGCATCTTGGCTAGCTTGTGCGAATTGGGTTTTTGCTATAGGGAGTGTAGGCATAGTAGTGTCATCATCACCCATTTGTAATTTGGATCTCAAGAACCTCAACTGGGTATTGATGTTTGCCCATGTTCTTTGCATTTTAGCAATAGTAGGAAATGTAGCTATCTTATCATGATATAGGGCTAACATATCTCTGATAGCCTATGGTGTGATTTGCATTGTGAATGGACCCTGTTGAATGGTGCATGAGGGTGCATGGAACAAGTTTGCACATAATTTGACCAAGTCAAGGCATGGATGTACAACTAGGACAAGGAATTGTGCCAGTTGTGAAGTCCATATCCTCATGGAAAATGTCTCATATTGCCCTACTCTGGCCCTCTATAGACACCTTTGATGTGCCCCTTCTCTAAGAGAATTTCTACTAGCTCTTTGAAGGATTGGGTCCATGACTCCATTTACATAATCTTTTATTTTTTCTAGGTCACTTGCTTGACCAACTTCAAGAATTTTGGTCCTTGGATAGGTCTTCAATGGTTTCATGGGAGCTGAAGCATATGACTTACTCACAAGAAACTTATCAAGGGATTCATATATCCCAGCTCCTTGTTGCGAAGAATGTGCTCCCTCTATCTCTATATCTTTTCTATGATAACTAGTATGAACGTTTGCAAAATAGAAACACTTTCACTAAAGAATTTTTACATGGCACTAAAAAATTCAAGTAGCAGGATATTTTCTCACAGATGCAGGAATGTTTGAGAACTTGTAAGCTTTAACTCTTGCTAAGAGGTATTTATTGACCCATCAAGTCTTAAAATGGCATTAAAATTAGATAACCATTAACAAATCCTACTCAATCTTTATGGGACAGTGAGGCAAACATGTTATGCAAGTGGCAGCACAAGGTACTTTGGGGATTTCTAAATATTTCGGAGACATTCAATGCATTAGAGAATTTTGAAAATTTTGAGTTGCCGACTACGTGTTCAAAGAACACTTATTTAAAAGAAAAGTAGGAAAACAAAAATGGGAAAACAAAGCAATACAAAAAGATGAAACCATCTAACTACATTAACCAAGTATCTTTATCTCCCTCCTAAATCAAAAGAATAATTTCTAAAGTCTCTTTCATGACAAGCTAGCTTATATTGCTAGACATGTGGTTGAATTGGATATAGCTCTGTTGACTTGCTTTCTTTGTATGTCATATTGATTGGCCTGCATTTGAGTGAGTCTGAGTCAAACCTACTTCCAACATATATAAACTCTTCTTGTTCTTGGAAGCTTGTCAAATGCCGATTCTTGATACTGGTATATCTTATCAAGAAATTAATGACTATTTCCTCATCAATAGAAGCTCTTTGACATAGATCATTTATTGACTCATCTCCTTCTGCCTCAAACTCAAGTTCTATTACATGATCACCCTCTTTAATAATTTCAAAATTACCAACCTCTTGAAAGGATAATTCTGAAAGTTTGCAACAATTTTACATATGTAATTGAGTCTCAATGTTATCTTGTTCATCTGCAACCAGTTCACAACATCCTTGAAAAATAGTATAACCTGACCCAATAATTTCAAACAAATCGTTCAAATCATGATCAAGGAAATGTCCATGCTCCTCCACATCATCTTGCAAAGTAAGAAGAAAATCATAAATTATTTCTTCTTCATCAGAGATTAAGGCATACGCTTGTGACTTCTCACTCGAAATCTGGAATTCATGTTGAGAGACCCTAGGATTAATAGAAGAGGTATTTTTTGACTTTTCTTTCTTCAGAACATTAGGGATTTTATGATCTTCATCAAGTATAATGTAAGTGCCTAGACCAATAGATTCATAATTTCCATATGGGTCACTTTGCATCATAGATAATAAATGATCATTTTCCTCTTCTTGATCATGCCCAGTCCATTCACCTAACTCCTCAACAAAAACCCTTTCTTCTTTATTCATCATAGCATGAGATCCCTCTAACTTTGTAGTTGGTTCATTGGTGATGTGATCTTTATATAATGGCTTAGATAATATCTTCATCAAAAAACCATACTTGGTTCTTAAGATGAGGTGAGACTAGTTAAGAGACATATATCCTCCTATCTTGGCTATAAAGTCTATGGATAAGCATAGGCCAAAGACAGGAGGTATGTCTATGACTACTACATCTTGATTTATAATTATATTAGGACAAGCATATAATTGTAATGGGAGTTGTTTAATTCTCCCTATTGTTTGTACTGCTTTGCCATCTAGTTGCATGACTCCTTTAGTGAATGATTCATACTTAATTTCAAAAGCATCAGCTATTTGCTTAGGCATTACTATAGTACTAGCCCTTGAATCAATCATTGCATTATGTAGCAGTTTCTTGCCAGCTATTAAAGTTAAATAGAAGGGATTCAGTTTGGATTTGCTTACCTCTAGTGCATTATTCACTAGGGCTATTGTCTGCAGATGAACTGTGTCTTTGGGATTTTCTTTTTCAATAGGTCCTTTGATAATAGTACCTTTGGGCACTGCTTGGCCTTATAGAACTTCTTGTAGTAGTGTCTTCTATTTAAGAATAGCTAATATATCCCATATTGATACTTGTGCTAGAGTCTTTTTTAATTGATCCACCACATTTATTGGTCCTAGAGTCTGAGTTCTTTGAGAATAAGGATATCTTGTTTTTTCTTGAATTTATGCAGGAATCACTTGATTCTACACCGGCTGAGGCATTTCTTGTTTGACAGCTATGTTTCTTTGTCCTTGAAATGGAGGATTCTCCATGACTTGACTATTCACAACTTTAGGCTATTCCACCATCCTTCTCTTTGATCTAGTATAATAATTAGATTGCACCACTAATTTCTTGGAAGTGGAAGCTTCGTGTAAGAAAACTGATTCTTCATCTTCAACCCACGAGAACAAAGCATTTTCTAGGGATATATCTTCCTCTTATTATAAAGACATCCCTTACAACTAAGCCATTAAGACTAAATTTTGAATACCAAAAGACTGGTAGGCATGATTGTCACTGAAACTTGCAAACTATTTGTCCATTCTTCTTTGCTCTACCACCTTTTGTTGCAGATTACCCATAGGACAATCTCTAGGTATATGAGCATTGTTGCAAGGAGAACACCAGGTATTAGTGTTATCTACATAGTTATTTTGCCCTGGAACAATCTCCCTATTTGAAATGGGAGGAATAGTCTGTGAGGGTGTAGGGACTACAACTAATTGGTTTGTTGGCTGAGGGTTATTTTGCCTTGGAGGACCCTAGTACTGGTTTGGCTGAGATGAAAATATATTTCCTTGATAGCCCTGGTATTGGGGTTTAGTATAAGTATTTTGCTATATTTTTATATTAATTAGCTCATTAGAAAATGTCCTCAAGATATTCTTGATATCATTCAGCTCAGATGACTGAGTAGGGACAATTTCTTTAGCAGGTGGTTGAGGATATGTGTACATAGGCAAAGGTGGGGTTATGGATTTAGGGGCTTCTTGAGGTAATGGTAAGGAAATTTCTGGGAACATGGGAATGGGAGGCCTTGGGGGCAACTTTCTAGCATCTATTAAATTATTCTTTGCTCTGACTGCATAGTCATAAGCCTCTGGCAAAGTGTGTCCTCCAAGTGACTAAATCATAACAAATATATTTGAATTCAAAGCCTTAAGATAAAAAACTATAGCCATACCTAGTAATGGTCTAGCTGTAGTAAGGATTCTTTCCCAAGTCTTTTGAAATTTGGAATTGAAGTCAGTCATCACTTCTTGTGGTGCCCTTTGGATGGTAATTAATTGTTGTAACAAAGAAGACTTATCACCCTTCTCTTCAAATCTTTCAAAGAAAAGATCTCCGAGCTGATCCCATGTAGATATGGTATTTGGGGTCAAAGACTGATACCATTCTAGAGCCTTCTCTTTAAAAGAAGCTACTAATAGTATTATGGCCACATTTTTATGTGTGACAACATGTATAACACAGACATCTGATACATCCTGCAGATGTTCTTTAGGTGTTTTAAATTCTTGCCCACTAAATTTGGGCAGAGATTTTAAGGTATTCACTGGGATAAGGTCCCAAGTGGCTGGTGGTATTGGGAGAATCAAAGGACTACCAGTTTTCCAACTTTCATAATTTCTTGGGGGTATAGGGGCTCCCATATTTGCTCTTGGTATTAGGATAAACTAGTTGACTCTTCTTCTTGGACTGGCTACCAAAGTTGGAAAACCAATACCTAGATTTATAGTAGATTGTGATTTGGTTACTGGTCCACAACTCTAAGTCCTTGTAGCTCTCTGGTTCATATGATCTTGGAAGAAACATCAAGATTTGTCCCACTGGGCATGCCAAAAAACTGTTGATGTTTAAAATTATGCTTGTTTCTAACACCAACAATGGGAAGTTTCAAGATGTGGGACTTGCGACTTGAAACAACCTCCAAATTTTTAAGAAGTTGGTCTCTTCTTTATATCAAGTGTATACTGGGAAAAGGGATAGGAATTTTAACAGAAACACAAATGCAAGAAAGAAAATCTAACTATGGTGATGTACCTGAATGTAATTTGACCTTAATCCTAAGCACAATGAGACTATATGTAAGATTCAATTACATTTAAGAGCAAACAAGTGCATGATCAATGCAAAAGATGGAAATAATAGAAATAGAGGCTCATAGCATAGACTACTTTTGTAGTGATATAGAAAATATCAACAAAGGCACAGGGTTCAATCTTCTTATTTGAATTCTCTAGTCACATACAAGGCACAAAAACATGCATAGTTATATAAACTTTCCAACTCAAGAAAATTGAACAAAGGCAAATGACATTCCTAATCACAACTCTAGAAAATCTAAAACTCTTGACAACACAGCCTAGACTACTTTTGCAATGACACAAAAAATATCAAAAAAGGCACAAGATTCAATCTTCTTATTAATTCTCCAGTCGCATAAGAGGCATAGAAACATGCACAGTTACATAAACTTTCCAACTTAATAAAATAGAACAAAGGCAAATGATATTCCTAGTCATAACTCTAGAAAGTCTAAAACTCTTGACAATTTCTCTCAAAAAATTCTCTCTAGTATTTGATGATGATCTTGGTGATCTTTGCACCCTTATTTATATCCTTGGATTCACTCTAGAATGTCTGCTTGTTCTCAATCTAATGGCCCAACTGAAATCTAACTGAACTGGAAATGTCTAATAGAAGATATTTCTTAGATTTTGATATGCTTTATCTTTCGGTAGTTCATTGGCTGAAATAAATTGCAGGACACTCCCTTCTCTTAAATAGAAGAGTACACTTAGTCAATTCCTTGAAAATCTTCTTATTACTTTAGGAGACACTAAAGGATGACACTTGGTGGGTTCCACAACCTTATTGAAGACACACGGCACTTTTCATGTAATTTATACTCCTTTTGTGTCTTTGCTTATGAGTGTTCCACCTTTGACACCTATCACAATTTGCTTCCTCAAAACTTTAATAGCTTCAAATAAAATAAGAGCCATAGCCTTTCTTGGCTGAGCAACTTGAAAATGAGCATAGGGACAGGAGTCAATTTTCACTTCCCTCAACAAAAGACACATGGCAATCTCTGCTTTACTTAACTGGGGTTATTTGGTGGTCTCTACTTCTTTTAGCTACCTTTTTAGAAACCTACAAAAGGTGACACATGGTGGTCTCCACTTTACTCTATTTATATAATAGAAATAATTGGGTCTCATTTCATATTTACATGGACAATGACACTTGGTGGCTTTCACTTGCTTCAGAAATAAAACTTGAGACCCACCACAGTCTTTGTTATATCGGTGAAGCAAAATGAAGATAATTTAGATCTCAACATGTGGTGGCTTTTTTTCTCTTCAGCTAGGATACGTGGTGTCTTCTATCACTTTTATAAAAGCAAATTTAAACCTTTTGTGATTACCACTTGGTGCTTTCCACCTGATCCTGATACTTAGCTTGTTGAAACCTTTTGCTGAAAAGAGATGAAACACAGGTGCTGATATGAAATGTAGATGCTGACACTTGTCGCATTTCACTAAGTTGCTATGAGATACTTGGAACATTTTCTAGCCTTATTAAAATTATGAAAAGTCCCTCAAAAAATGACACTTGGTAGCTTCCACCTGACTTCGACATTTAGACAAAAATGAATCAAAAGAAAATAGAACCTATGCTCTATTTCAAAACATCGCCGTCTCAGATCAAAGTATGTGGGGAAAAAAAATTGTAGCGCATGACTAAAAATTAGAATGAAACATAGAGTATTTTTTACTCTACAGTAACCTCCACTTACCCATTTTATTGAGGATGGTAAGGGGATGATTTCCTATGAGTGACATGATAGTGTTTAATTAAGAATTTAGATCATGTTAGATGTAAACTATTTCCTTTGGTCTATAACAATAGCTATAGATTCTCTTAAGTGTTGAAGAATAATTTCATACATAAATTCAACAACTATCTCCTCATGAGAAAATGGTAGACCTTCCACTTCAGCCCATTTTGTACATAGTGCACACTAAGATATACTCTTTTCCTTATCAGATTGTATCAATCATGTAAATAAAATTCAATATTATTTCTCATAAGGTCTAAAGACCACTTGTGGATGGAGGGTAATTTCATATGAAAATGTGAGTTTACCCATCCTATGACATGGATCACATTTCTAGACATATTTATTCACATCCTTGTGAAATGAAGGTCAACTATACCTATATCCAAGGACTTTGTGAATAGTCCTTTTAGCTAAAAAGTGACATCGTCCTAGTTCTTCATGGTAGCCTCTCAATATGTCATAGATTTATTCTTCCTAAAAATACTTTCAAAGCACATTGTTAGGTCCACATTTAAAAAATACTCTATTCAATCATTTATATTTATAACTTTATTTAATTAAATGTTTCTTTTTTTCATGAGTAAGATCACAAGAAATCTTCCCTATGTCTACATAATTAGCCACATCTAAAAGACATGGTAAGTGTGTTGAAAATTTAAACATTTCATATCAAAAACCATCTTCCATTAGTTCATCTTATCCTATAACTTTCAACCTTGACATAAAGTATGAAACCATATTAGCTTTTATTAATTTTTAAATAATTGTTATGTTAAATTATTACAAGATCAATAACCATATGACGATTATTACTCCTACTATTGGATTATTCATTAATTTTATATATATATATATGGTTTGTATATAAAAAAAACTTTGTATCTATTAATATAATGTTAATTGTTTTTATACCATAGATGATAGCAAGATTTTTCTTCTTATTGTATAGTTTCTTTTATTAGGATTTAAATTTTTTTATGTATATATAGTTTATTTTAGTAGGATTTAATTTTTTTTATGTATATATATCATACATATTTCATTACTCATATTTCTTTTGAGAACTAATCCATTTGTGGCATGTATATGAAATGGGAATTCCTATTTAGGTCTTCTAAGCACTAGAACATAGGTCAATTTTTCTTTAATTTTTTCAAAGTATTTTTGACCTATTTCATACCATATGAACTCACTATCCTTGGTAAGGAAAGATAACACAGGTGAATAAAATTTACTAAAATATTCAATGAAACACTTATAATACCCTTCATGTCTTAAGAATATTTTAATACTATTTTTATTCATAGGTGCAGTAAATTACGAGATAACTTCAATATTTTTAGGATCTACTTGTATCCCATTAGATTAAATATGATTTATTAGGAGCATAAATTTATATACCATCATTAAATATATTTCATGGCTCAAAGATAGATGATGTTTTTCACACCTAGTTAACACTTTTTCTAAAAAAAATTAAGGATTCATCAGAAGAGTTAACATGCACAATAAATTAATCCATATATTAGTCAACCTACACACTCATTTATTAGTTATAAAATAATATAGATTAATTCTCTTAAGAAGGTATTTGGCTCATTAAACATCCTAAAAGGAAAAACTTTGTATGAAAATGTTCCCTAAGGACATGTGAAGTTTATTTTGTACTAATATTTTAGGGATACTCTTATTTTATTATACACATTAAATCCATCTAGGAAGGAAAATTATTTATTCCTAGATATATTTTCTACAACTTGGTCAATTAAGGCAATAGCAAAATAGTCTTTCATTATTTATTTTTTAAGCTCCTTATAATCTACACAGATCTTCCATTTTCCATTCATTTTAGGTACCATCACTAAGGGGGAGAACCATTGACTATATGAACTTGGGTATATAAATCCAACATATAGTAACTATTCAATTTAAATTTTAAACATGTATATTAAATAAAAATTTATCCATCTTGGAGGTTATCTGGTTTTACATTCTCTACATAAATACATGGGTGTAGACATTAGGATGAATGCCTTTCATATCACTATAATCCCAATAAAAGTCTTTTGTGTGTGTTTGTAGTATATTAAAAAAAATTATTGATCATATGTCAACTAAATATTAATATTTTATAATTTTCATGGTTGTATTGTAGTCTATTAATGTATGAATGGATTGAATTAACTTGCCTAAATTCACTAGTCAATATTTTAATGGGAAAGGATGAGGTTGTAACATGTGGAATTTTATAATATCTTAAAATAAATTTTCACCTTCATGAATTATTACTTCCCAAAGGAATTTAAAATATGTAATAAAATGTATTTAGATACTTTGTACCCAATTGAATATACTCTATTGAATAGATGATTGATTTGTGTTTTCATCATGAACATATGTAAAGTTGGTTTGATATATATCTAGAGATAATTTATTTTCCTCTAGAGTGAAATTAGTGATCTCCAAAACTAGATTGGTGACCTATAGAACTACACTGGTGATATTTAAAGTGACAATGATCACTTCATCAAATTATTATTATAATTTATTTGCATGATTTTTTACTGTAACCATTGCTAAAGAAAAAAAGTATTACTTTTCTTATCTATTTCATCTACCAACACTTGATTATGGGATTCTAAGGATGATTTTGTAGGTGGATATACATCAATTGTATTATATTTTAATCCATTTAAGATATTCATGTCTCCTAACCTACAATATATGAGAGTAATTACTATGGTAAGATATGATCTTCTTAGGATCAATGGATATCCTGGTTTCTTGGTTTTTGATTTGAGTATTATTTTTTAAATATTTTATGTTGTATTTCTTAATTGGATTATTTTTATGACTTACCCAATTAGATGCAACATAAAACTTGTAGAATTGAATAAATCACTAGTTTGAGCATGATTTTTGTCTAAATTTTGAAGGGATAACTCCCTTGTATGATGGGTTTTTTTTTTTTTTGGTAATTTTAACCATAAAGTATGAACAAAGAATGAAAATGGAAGAAAGGAGAAATATATGAATGAAGAGAGAATATAAATAAATGGATAGGAAAATTAGAAACCTTAAATGTATTAAACACATAAAATCATATAGATTACCTAGATTAATGGATTCAGTTGGATATTTCAAAAATGGAAACTTGTATCCATAGAAAGGTTAAAAATACATACTTTAGACATAACAATTAAGAAATCACCAGAGAGGTTTAGAGATGCAAAGTGATATGTAATGCCAATGCATTTATGTTAGAAATGAATGCAAAGAGTTTATTTCCTCATTTAATGAATGGTTTTGTTTAGCATCATATAGTATGGGATGGAATATTCATTTAAATATTTTGAATAACAACATAGGAAAAATGTCATGATTGATTATCAAAAATCTCAAGGTCTTAATTCACACCAAATTATGTGTATATAGCATAAATTATATTTATAGGGTTTCCAACACAAAATTTACAAAATAAAGAGAGTTTTCACATAATATACAAAGCATATATTTCAATAGGTTTATTTTTTTATTTTTTTATATAGATACGAAGATTTTGACTAGAGAAATAACTAATTACAATTCAATGGCCACAACCGGCCAATACCAACAATACGACCACAACTAGCCAATGTCACAATACTCCACAACTAGTGAATACTAAAAATACTATTAAATACCACCATAAACATCAAATACCAACAATACCACACAATACCACCATAATCAGAGAATACCAAATAGAGAATACCAAAAGTACTACCATAACCAATGAATACCATTGAATGACCACAATTGGCCTAATACTAATGATCAGCCACAACCAAGCTCCAATACCTCCAAGATTTGATCCTGGGTGGTGCATGTGACAACCAAGTTGCTTTACCAACACACCCACATCACTTTAGTTTAATAGGTTTATTTATTAATAAACTATACAATAGATATTAAAAATAATAAATAATGAACACTTATGAAACAATCTATTCATCATACATTTTGTCTACTTTGAATAGACCATACTCATTGAAAATGAACAACATGTACAAAGACATCCATATTTCCTCTTGTGTTCTAAGTGGAAGAAGTTTTAAACCTAGGTATAATGACATTAATCCTATTAATATGTTATGAAGGTTTAACCAACCAATAATCACCTTTTTGATAAAACATTTCTATTTTACTATTACTTTTCACTAAATGATTTTAAAAACTAAATATGAAAATTTGAAGTTAATACAAAAATTGCAAAAAAGAAATAGAAAATTAGAGAGATAAAAAGTGATTTTAAGTGATTATTAGAAAGAAGAAGATTTTTTTTTGTAACAACCTTGATCAATCACTACAACTAGATCTGACTCCTCCCACATTATCAATTTTTCTTTCTACATTAGGCCTTCTATCCTGACATACATTACAAGTCATTTCTTGTTTATTTAAAATAAATCCTTGGGTTTTGAATCCCAATTTTAAATTCATGGTTGATAAAAATGTATACTTCCATTGATGAAATGTATGATTTTTTATTGGAATATTTAGGTGATAAGATCCAAAATACTTGTGTCCACCTCAAACAAACACACCTTCCCTAATCGAATATTTGCATGTTATATGAAAATTATCTCCAATTCAAGCACCACATTGAGAAATCAAGTTTTGAGTGATTAATAATACATTTACATCACCATATTAGTCTTGAGGTGTTAAATGGTCTTGATCTTGGTTCTCATTTCCACTAGGATTTATGTCTTTTACTTTCTATTTTTTATCTTTCTCAACTATTCAATCATATTTTTGACCACTCTAAACACATTTTAACTACCATTTGAATTAGGGATCCAATGTATTTGTCATCCCTTCTAAAAATACCAATTATCTTATCATTAATGCATAGTTAAGAGGAAAAAAAAATATTTGTTCATACATTGCATTAGATAATTGACTCATAATACCTTGGAAGTCCAATTGTGAATTTATTAATTCATCACCAAATGATTTTGTAAAAGCATTATAAATAGTTTATAGATATGTTACCTTAGGAAGAAATATAAGGGAAATAAAATCATTTTCCAAACCCATAGAATCATGATTATCAAAGTGCACAATCATGGAAATTATGTCTACTCAATATGAAGTGAAATATTTTCCATCATACCAAAGTCATGGTATGTAAGTGATCCATTTTTGATAACAACAATATTTCTAGGTTGTGGATCAACAAGGAAATATTCCTCTTTAAAAAATTATCTCAATGACTAATAGACACCCTGATCGATGAGTTTTGAATATTCAGTTATGCTTCTTTGACTCCTTCCATATATATCTATTTAATACCATCTATCCTCTCCATTATGAGGACAAAATTATGAGTAAATCCCCAATAATTTTTTTTCACCTTAACCCAGTTTTTACTTTTACTCTGTGACCATATTTATATGTGTTCATTCTTATTTTATTTATATATCCTTCAAGTACCTAATATTTGAAGGATATTTCATGATCTGCATGAAAACCATATAACACAATAATTTTTTTAACATTTTATGCTTTAAGAATATAATCAATATCCTCAACATGTGCATGACCATTTACTTTAATATAGATAAAAAGTCCCCTAGGCCTATAATAGGTTATCTAAGCTATTGAGACTATCTTATGAGTATTTATATATCAATTTACATTCAAAATCCTCCCTTCAAATATGTATTTAACAACATGGCAAGATCAATATCAAAACAAATAATAATATGAAAATTGTTGAGATTTTTTACTTTAGAAATTAATAGTTCTTATTGCATGAGTATTGATTTCTATGGAATAAATTATAGAGAAAAGTTATTTTACAAAGTATAAAACTAAAACCAAACCCTTAATAATAAAAATGATAATGAAAAAGTCACAAAATATAGTTTGCTCAATTTGAATGATTATAAGTAAATATACAACATCTAGGAGAGGTTTTTGCATGAAAAAGGATCCTTTGAAATCCACACAATGTAAAATGAGTTTATGAACACCACATGGAGTAGTTTTAAACTTACACTTCATACAAAAATTGCCAAAACACCATTCAGAACCACTTACCCATGAGTTTTTAATTCTTACATGTAGTTTATAAAGAATGGTAATAACTCATGGTAATTAATCCATGCATAAAAACTAGATAACCATGTAAAATAATCTTATAAAACCTACACAATGTAAAATTAAGACAATAAACCTCCATAATCCATTACCACATATTAATATTCAAAACCACCTTAGAATGTTTAGGAACAATCACGCATATCTTTAAAATTGATGTGAAAGAAAGAGGAGGCTCTTAGATATGTTTAGAGACCACATAAAACATCATACACCAATTCAAAATGTTTATACCATGTCCTACTCTCAAAAACGACATTCCACAATACATTTTTTTAATCTAAACTACCATTGCATGTTCAAAATTGTGCATAATTTCCACCAAAACTATCTTTTTAAAAGATTTAGATGTTGAAGACAATGTACACTCTACTCAAAATTACTTTGATGATATCAAAACCATGTATTAAAAATTTAAATTATCTTTAAAATTCACCAATACCTCTTATTATTTTCTTCAAACAACCTTTGATACTCATTGAACCATGTGAAAGAAGGAAAATGTGTTTAGACAATTGATGAGCTTTGGGAAATGTTAGAAAGCTTGGGGAAGGTTTGTTTCTTGTAATTTATATTTATTAATCCTACAACATGTAAAAATAATATCTAAAGTCTAAATAACCTATCTAATTATATGTGGAGGATTTAAAAGGTGGAAAGCTACATAGAAATAAGTATATGCAAATCATATTGAAAATTTTAGGTGAAAAAGGATATTTGAATGAATGAATGGAATATTTTAACAACATCAATGAGATTGATGTGTCTTGACACCTTTGATATGAAGAGGGATGTTTAAATATTTAATTACATAAAATTAATTTTAATGATAACAACTAGCTCCAACTAGGAACTTTAAATTGTAAAATACAAAGGAGAAATTTAGACTTTGGTTTCATAGACAAGTATTTATCTCATTGGACCATAGAGTCCACTTAACTTTGATGATTGGAAAAAATCATTTTCTTTATATTTTAAACACATTTGATTTCCATGGTAGTGTAATCATGATAACTCTAGAAGCTTTAGTGACTAGTGTCTTCACTTCTATGTAAATTCATGAAAATAATGTGTAGCACACATTTTCACATCTCAATCTAACTAACTAATAACTAGTCCACCTATTTCAATCATATGAGAAATTAACATGCATTTCCAAGATGGATCACTTTCTTCAGAATTTATATGTAACATGATCTAACTAACTAACAACCAATTTGCCTATATTAATTGTTTAAGAAATGAACATGAATTTATAGGCACAATCACTTACTTTAAAAAATTATGCATGTTTTCTTATTCAATTGAAGATATTTATGAAAAATTATAGACAATAAATATGAATTTTAGAACCTAAGTCTTGTACATGTGTAAAATACCTATCGTGGTTATACACTTCACTTATAAGACCTTCCTCTACAAAAAATATTTCATTCAATATCTCTTATGCCTAATTTTTTATCTCTTAGTCTCACCAATTTTATTCTAATGACCAAACTTTATATATTATATAAAATGTTATAAAATTCATAATTATCCTTCTCAACTAGTTTTGGTAGTATACCTATTTTATAACTTCCTTGACACTTGCATCCTAGACAAACACCTACATCGATACAAGTGTCCCTTTTCAAAATAAGTGTCTATTTCCCAAAATACATACAATTTTAAAATGAAACATATTCATAAAGGTTAACCTAAGTGCTTTATTGTGAGATATTTTCAAAACAAATTGGTATATATACAAGATCAACCCTCATTCATTCCTCAAATATAAAAGACCTAGAAAATATTGGGAACTCACAAGGAAAATTATTAAAGGCACTTAATCAAGAATTTAAGTGATCAAACATGCCATATTTATCCCTATTTACATATCAGTCATTGGAACAATATCCCTATAGGTCTGAAGTACTGAAGGAGCATCCCATGACCCATATTTTTCAAGTTAAAATCTAGGTCACTCTATGTACTTATTTATCACACATTAAATCTTTATACACACATAAACCAACACATAGGGGATAAATAAATAAGTTTTAGCCCTCTTCAGAGTTTTATTTATGTAGGTATCATCCATTAACAAGGGGTCCTTGGGGTATATTGACACCTTATGTCCAATAACCCATTTTTCCCATAATAACTCCAAGGGTTAGGAAGCTAGGGTTTTATCATTTGATAAAGATAATTAGCCTACACATGTGATTTATACACACTAAAATAAAAGAAACATTATACCAAAAATTTTATAGGCGATCACATAAAAATCACATCATTATTTTTACTAGACATCTACATCTAATTTATACACTAGTATCAAATTAGCTATCTAAATCTGATGTAAGCATATGAGGTTATAGAGTGAAAAAATCAAGAATCTAATGTCTATTCTAGAATCTAGATCTATTAAATTTATAACATGTTTCAATCTAGATCCACATGCACATATTAAACTAGTTAACTACTCTAGTTTTCAATTTATTTCAATATCAATCAGTGGTTTTAATTTCTATTTTTATCATATCTTAGTATTATAAATTCAAAATATTATCTATTTGAGTTCATGAATTAATTAGCCTAATATAGATCTATTTATCACCCTTGTGATTACTCATTTCTATATTATTAAACTTATAGGTATCCCCTATACCTATTAATTTAGGATTAAATATTTGGTGAACTGATATTTTTATGCAAACCCTATTTTATCTGATAGTATTTAGCCTTTTAATGTTTTTATTGCTATATTTTTTTATATTTACTCTATCTTTTATATGGAACCTAGGTATAACCCTAGATTAGTTGGTGTTTTGGTCAAACACCTAGAGCTTCCTTAAATTCCACCTAAGATAGATCAAACTAATGAAGTAATTAGTCTTATACCTAATGATGATATTACTAATGAAACTAAATTACATATTGAAGAGGCTATCATGGAAGATGATTATGATCATCAAAATGATGAATCTGATGAAAATAATGAACATGAATAAATAGACCAGAAGTAAGTACAATCTCATTCAATGTTTTGACACTGTGTCAAAAAAACCTAGATCATCTTGAGGAGATTCTAAGAACCACATTATAACTAAAAAGTAATAAATTATTGATGAATAACTAGTTCCGTCTATTGATCATGTTTTTATAGCTAAGGGTCATCTTCATATACCAATAACCCTCCCCTTGAGCACACCATCACTTCATACTTATATTTGGGGCTTGTGATATGTGTTTACACCATTTTTACATAAAACAAATCCTACTATTACTACATCCACCATGTGAAAAATTAAAATTTCAACCCAATTATTGGTTTCAATACCTATCATTTCAAATTATGGGTACACCTCCTTTAGTGACTTATCAAACTTCAAACCTTAGTGATCAATATGTGAAATATCTTGTCCAAACTATAATTTTTTTGAAATATAAGGTTTAAAATATTGAAAAACATTATATGAAGTCACTTTATGTTATTGAGTCATAATAAGTTTTGGATAACCCTCTTGCATCTAAAATATTAAAAAACTCAAAAATATAAAAATATCCAATATTTCTATACCTTATTATCTCCTTACCATCTATGTTGTTGGATCCATGTCAGTAGATAACACATCATCTCTTTCTATACACACATATTTTTCAAACATTTTTTGAGTGTGATACAAGCATACTCAGGCACATAATATATGGACATATGGATGTTGGGCGTTCCCTCTACTAATGTCATTAATAAATTGGAGGCATACACTTTTATTTATAATTATACACCTATATTACATTATTATATGATCATTTTCATTATAATGTTTGATCTTTTATACTTACACATACCTTTATCCATTATTAGATATTTAATAGTGTATTTTGTATGCTATGTACTTAATATTTTTTCTAACATGTATATATAGGGACTAGTATGATATGCCTATGTTGGTTTATTTTGATTCAATTATTTATGTTTTCCACTTCCTTGAGTGTTATTTTTTTTATATTGTAAAGCATTGTAATAATTATTCAAGCATTTAAATGTGCTCCCTTTATTTTGGCCCCCATGCCTTTATTTTCATACCTTGAAATTTGAATATTTCATACCTTGTTGTATGTGAACATTTGAACATTTCATTATATTAAATGTGGACACTTGAATAAGCCATGTACATTCAATTATGAATGATTTGATCATTCCCCTTGTATGAGGTTTTCTTGGACCATTTCCTTTTGTCTTTATTTTGAGTGATCTTATGTGTGTTTTTGATTACTTGTTGAGCTTATACTATTACTTTATAGACATTTACATGATTCACATAAGACATCTTAGGACTTGATGTGATCACATACTATGTACCTCATTTTTATATCTACCTAGACATGCTACTCTTATATGTTATGTGATCTATACACATATTATATAGTTATCTTATCATTTTGAGGTAAGGTAACTACCAATTTATACTTACCTACACTTCAAAAGGTGGGGAATATCAATGGTGGTATGTCACAGAGGCATGGATTCCACATTTCATAGTTTAATATTATAGTGGGGGCATTTTATGTAAACATTTTATCCACACACTAGTTCTTAGATTCTCCAAATTTAGTGGGGTCATGTCATGTAAACATGTCTTAAACACTTGAAAATATCAAATCTATCCAAATTTCATAGTTATATAATTTAGATACACTATTTTTGTATCATTATATACATTGGTAATATTATTATACTGAGATTTCATATTGAGACATAAATCATGTGCATATGCCATGCAACAAGCACCCTAAATTACAAAATAAAACTAGATTTTAGTTTTCAAATACTAATATGCATTGTTATCATACCCAAGATAGACTTTTACAAACATTATTGATCCAATATACTATGATAGTTGGTCTACCTTTTGGAAATATTTAGGTGAAAAAATTACTCAATGTTACCAAATTTATAGGATGGAATGATTAAATCATCCACCTTACCAAATATTTATTATTATTTGATTAGATTGCTCACACTCACCATGTTATAAGTATGATTGAGTTGCATGATTGACATGATCTCAATGGTCATGTGACAACTCACCTTTTTACCAAGGTTAGGAGTATGGTATCCTCCAATATATATTTATTTATATGCACTTGTATATTTTCTAATTATCCTAATCTTAAATCTAACACTTCATAGTAAAGTATATCTTTAAATCAAATTTCCAAGAGGCAAGATGGTTGCATTAATACATAGGGGTAATCCTAAGCTTGATATCTTTACTCTTAAAAATTTTAAATTATTTCAATTCTAGATTATATGCATTTATTATCTATTGTAAAATTATCTTGGTTTTAGGCAAGTCACCAACAAATCACTCAATTGGGACTCATGTAAATAGAAGGTGTGTTATACACACCCAAGTAAGATTTGTTTCCTTTATACTTGAAATTTAAATACTAGATTAAAAAGGGGGAAATAAAGACACTAAATATAAATTATGTAGATACTCAATTTTGTACACTTGGAAAAATCTATCATGGTTGTACCCCTCAATTATAAGATGCCCCCATTGTCTAAAGTCTCACATTCACTATCTATTATGCTTAAATGTTTTATCTCTTAGATAAACCACTATTATTCTAATGACCAAGCCTTTTATAGTATTTAAAATTCTATAAACCTAATAATTATCCTTATATTCCATTTTCAGACATGTACCTATTTTCTAGTTTCTTAGACACTTGCATCCCAATCAGATGCCTACGTCGATGCAAGTGTACCTTTTCAAATTAAGTGTCTAGTGCCTAAAATTCATCCAATTTAAAAATTAAATTTATTCCTAAGGGTATGCATAAGTTCATTAGTGTGATATATTTTGAAAATGGATTGGTATATATTAAATATCAATCCTTATTCATTCCTCACCTATAAAAAAGCTATTAAATATTGGGAACTCATAAGGAAACTTACCACAAGCACTCAATCAAGCATTCAGGTGATAAAAATTTCACTATTCATATATATTTTCATATCAGGAATAAGATCTAGATCCATGTTGGTATGAATTAGTAAAGGATCATTCATGAGACATATTTTATAAATTATAATCTAGGACAAATCTATGTACTTGCCTATCACATAATGCATACTTACTCACACAAGCCAACACATAGGTGAGAAATACATAAGTCTAAGGATATCTTCAAATAATTGGCTATGTAAGAAGTTTCCATTGATATAAGGGTCCTTGGGTAGATCGACACCATGTGTCCACTAACCCATATTTACCATAGTCACTCCTAAGGTGAAAATGTTAAGATTTGATCATTTAAAAATGAGCAATAAGATATGTGTATGATATGTACACACTACAAGTGAAGTGATATAAAACAAAGAAGGATCTATGTCATCCCATTCAAATCCAATCATTATTATGTATTGGACACCCATGTCTAACTCATACACCAATATCGATGTAACTACCTATATTTGACACAAGCATCTAGGGTTATAAATTGTAAAATTATAGAATCTAATGAATATTTTAGGATCTTTATTTAGTCCACTTCTATCTCATTTCAACCTAGATCTACATGCACACATTAAACCACCTAATTAATATTATTATCAATTTATTTCCATATGAATCAATAACTATACTTTATATTTTTATTATAATTGAGTATTATAAATTTAATTATAGATTTGTTTATAACCCATGTAATTATTAATTTCTTTATTTTTAACCCTATAAGTATCCCCCATACCTATTAATTTAGTGTTAAACATTTGGTGAACCCATCTCTTTATGAAAACCCTAGATTATCCTAAGGTATTCAGCCTTTTAAGCTTTCTTGTTGTGTTTTTTTTATATTTATTTTATCCTTTTTATGTAACTTAGTCATATCCCTAGATTAGTTGGTGATTCTATCAATCAAACACCTAGATAATATATATTTTCCACCGAAGATGGATAAAACCAATGAATTAACCAAGCCTATACCTAATCATGATGATACTAATGAAAATAAATTGCATACTGAAGAGATCATCATAGAGGATAGTTATGATCATGAAAATGATGACTATAATCAAAACAATGAACATGAACAAATAGAACAAGATCAAATATAAGCTCTTTCTATGTTTAAACACTATATATAGAAAAATATAGATGATCTTGAGAAGACCCTAAGAGCCATATTATTAAAAAAAAAAGTAAAAAAGTGCAAATGAAAAATGACATCCATGTCTTTATCATGATAATAGAGTTATGGCCCATCCACATATACCAATAACCATCAAATTGAGTACATCATTTATTCATACTTTTAATGGGGACATAAAATATGTGTTTACATCATTATTACATGAAACAAATCCTAATATTAATACATCCTCCATGGTAAACATTAACAGTTCAACCTAATTACTAGTTTTAATGCCTTTATTAATTTGAGCTATGGTTACACCTCCTTTGGTGACTTATCAAAATTCAAACCTTATTGATCAAGATGTATAAAATATTTTCTAGACTATAATTGTAGGTTAAAGTTAAAAATATTAATAAACATTATATGAAGTCACCTTATGTTGTTGATTCACAAAACATTTTTTTATAACCCTATTACACCTAAAATATCTGTGCACCCATTTCCATCTAGTTTTTTTGCACTAAGTTTGAATTTTATGATGGCAAGGGTGATCCTAAATGACATATTCAATATTTTTATGTGGCATGCCTTTATTATGCCTCTAATGATAATTTGTATACTAAACTATTTCTAAGGATCCTCAAGGACTATTCTCTAAGGTGGTTCTATGACTTACCAATCCAATGAGTTAAATAAAATAAACCTCTTGTAGATAAATTTTTGGCACACTTCTCAACCAACATTACAAAAAAGGTTTCATATGCCTAAATTGAAAAAATCAAACAAGGAACTAATGATCATATCAATAAATATGTATTAAGGTACATGACAATGTTTACTAAAATAACCAAAGCAATGGCATATAAAGAGCTTCAAGACATCTTGAAAACAAATTATTGCCTCATTACATGAGTCCATTAGTTTTTAAAAGTTCAAATCTTTTGATGATTTATGCCATATTGTTCACAATCATTAAATGAAACTTATCTAATTTAACAAACTTAATTTTGTAGAAAATACACCAACTACATCCAATACCAAGTTCACTATCAAACCAAGTTATAAGGTAAAACTTATAAATACATAAAAATGAAGTAACTAGTATATTTAATTTAGTGTCACAATAACCTATTTGGCTTGCCTTGTCCAATTCACCAAGGAGAAAATTTTCATACCTACATAAGTCTCTAGCTTTGTTACTTTCAAAGCTTGTTCAAACTCAACTCGTATCTCTCCTTCATCCTATAGAGGTTGATATGAGTTGATTCTAATTGAAGTATATGA
>JARHVA010000289.1:352500-597500 GCA_037957365.1 Torreya grandis
TAAACCATATAATTACCTTTGTTTTAAATTTAGTTTAATATCAATTAGTAGTTGTGATTTTTTTAATCATATATCAATACTATAAATTTAGAATATTGTATATCTAGTTTGAAAATTAATTTGCCTACTATAGATTTATTTATCACCATTATGATTATTAATTTATATATTATTAACCTTATAGGTATGCCCCATACCTATCAATTTAAGGTTAAACAAAGACCTATATATTCTATCATTTAAGGAACAAACATTCATATCATGATTTTCATCATTACAACTACCATTGTCTAAATATACTTTAAAATATCTAGTTGGAGATCCACTTAGCTAGAATGCTTTGAGGCCTTTTTCTACATACCATTTTGTAAAATAAAGAAGACTTACAGTATAGAGATATCATAGGGTCACATATGTCCTAATCATTTGAATTCAATGTATGTAATCAAATAAATATAGATCAAAATATTGAAACATCAAACAATGATCATACATATCCTAGAAATGTGATCCTTTCATTCCACTCTGAAGCAATGGTTTTTGATGTCTTTGTAAATCTTTTATTTACCCACTAATAGTTTATAGGTATTGAACAAATATACAAAAAAAATTAGGTAATAATACAAACACATGGAGAGGAGGGAACATGATATAAATTGTTTCATGTTTTGAAAAATAACACACACACACACACACACACACACACACACACACACACACACACACACACACACACACACACACACAGAGAGAGAGAGAGAGAGAGAGAGAGAGAGAGAGAGAGAGAGAGAGAGAGAGAGAGAGAGAGAGAGAGAGAGAGAGAGAGAGAGAGAGAGAGAGAGAGAGAGAGAGAGAGAGAGAGAGAGAGAAACAAATATAGGAAAGAAAAACAACAAAAAAATAGGAAATGTAGATCTATTTTCAAGGAGCAAAGGAAAAAAATACTATAAATATACATTAATTAGATGGAATAAGTACATGTTATTTCAAAACAATGGATTTGACTTATGATTCCTAAACATATTTATCAATAGTGACCTACTAGGTGGGAAGAATAACTTATAATTACCATGTATATTGAGATGATCATGAATGAATAAATCAATAGTGTCTTAAGGTTTTGAAAATGAATCTTTTCAAGTTCTCAAATATTATGTGAGAATACTCGAGTAGTATTGACCTTCTTCAAAAGTCTTGTTCAATAGATTCAAATGCATTTGTGTAAGATATAGGACTGAAATTAGATAGAAGTGTGTTGTATGCATTTTTTTGAGTTAAACAACAATAGGTTTATATTCTAGAATATATTGAGTGAAGGTATATTTGGATAAATTATTTCCCTTGATAGAGGTAAATTCATTATCAAATGAGTTATCATCATCATCTTCATCAATATCTTCTACCTTGAAAGTTTCTAGTTCAATTGAAATAAATATTTGGCACCATTATTTTTTCTCTACCTTCACTTCTTTGATTTCAATCTTGGAATGGCAATGATATTCAATCTACATAGGCTTGATTGAATGGTATTTTAAATCTTTTAGAGATCTTTTAAAAAGTGGAATATGAAAGGGAAAACCCAAGAAAATATTCATGTATAACTATTGAATCTTCATTTCTAAGATAAGAAATATATTATTTATAGAAAAATGGTCTAGTGATATCCTCTTCTTGATAAATCAAAACTTCACATTCTACATTAATGTTTATTCATATTTATGATTAATCAATTTTTATTCTAACTATTCACTTTCTTCCATGATTTTGAAATTGAAACAATAATACATGACATGAGGAACTATCAACTTGACTTTATTTAAGTTTTGACATGTTTGACCTATAATTTTCTTACTAAAACTCTCTTCTAGATGTTGATTTATCTTGATTATATTAGGTTATACTAATTTTTTTCCACTTAAAGTTTTTGTATCACTTTTTGAAACTCCTTTATTCAATATTTTATATAAGATCATGTCATATTAAATTTATATATTTTCTTGTTTCATACATTCCATGGCATTCACTTTGTTCCTCATCAATATGAATATAATCCATAGATGTAAAGAGCCAATGAAGTCACAACACTAGTTATCAAGACTTGGCTGATCAATATGAGTAATATAAATATTTTATTGAATCATTCTACTAAATCTCTCATTTCTCTTATTCTTACTTATAAATTTAGAATAAATTTGAAAATAATGCACACATATCCAAAAATAGTTTGAATCTATTCAACAAATTTTTCTTCAAGGAGTTCCAATTCATAATGTATTTATATTTTAGGTACCATAAACATTTAGAATCAGGTCCAATTAGATTTTCAACAAAAATTCTCATAAAAACATCTTTATGCATAACTCTTAAGATGTTATAGGACACTATGAAAGTAAGGATATGATTATCTACATCTTGATAACTTTTTCTTGAAATATTTTCCTTTACCCTGAAAGGTAATTGATTGTATTGGGCAATGTCCAACAACCCAAAATGTTTCCCCATGGGACAAAAACAACATTGGGGTTAGGGTGAACCAATGACATTTATTATATAATAAGGATGTAAGCACTACATATTTTACATTAATAGAGTTGCTTACCTCCATTCTATGGGAGGTTCCTTCATATGTATGAAAATTAAGTGTGAAAGGCACCACGGTCCCCAATGGAGTTTTTAAAAATTATTAGCATGATTTAATGTTATATTTATTACTAAAATTATTTGTTTAGTTTCCCAAGATGTGATATAAAAACTTTAAACATTGGATAAACAAAAATTTTAAATATGATTTTCCTCTGCATTGGATAAGGGAAGCTCCCTCATATGGTGGGTTTTTTTGGAATTTTTGTAATTTTAAACTAAAAATATGAAATAGAAACAAAAATGGAAGAAAGGATAAATATAGCAATGGAGAGATAATAGGAAGAAAAGTATAGATAAAATGGAGTAAACATAGAAAAATGATTAGATTGCCAAGATAAATAGAGTGAGTTAGATAATTCAACAATAGAAACCTATATCCATAAAAAGAGAGAGACATAATTCAAATAGGGGAATGAAGAAATCACTAGAGAGATTTTAAGGTAAAAAATATATATGACATGCTTATGTATTTTAGGTTGGAAGTGAACACAACTTTTTTGTTTTTTATTTTAAGAAGCGTTTTATTTAGCATCAAATAGTCTATTAGGAAATAAATATATTAGTGCTCACATGGTGATAAATATTATTTTAAGGGTTATTTTATATATTTATGTGTGATAAATAATAATGTAATAAAAATAGTTGATAATGTAACTCATATCTAAGATAGGTTGAGTGAGAATCTTTAGGAGAGAATAAAGGAGACTTTACGGGATAGAATGAGAAATTTAAGGGATAAGAGATGAATGTTGACTCCTTTTTTATAGGATAAAAATAAAATATATATGTAATTATTTGAATTTGAATAAAATCAAAGAATTGTGATTGACCCATAAATTATGTTATGCATACTTGATCTTTGACTCTTTTACCATTGAATAATTTTTCTAAGATGGAGTAATTTATACATGTGGTATCAGATCAAGTTCTCCCTTGGATATTTCTATAATTATTTTTATTATTCATAAAAATATATTTTAATTGAATACCATATCCATTAATCTTTCCATTTGATAGGCCTTCATTATTGTTGTCAGTAATTATGTAGTTTAAACCACTGCTAATATTATTAACATTAAGTTTTATAAACAATAATATTTGTGTGTGTGTGTGTGTGTGTGTGTGTGTGTGTGTGTGTGTGTGTGTGTGTGTGTGTGTGTGTGTGTGTGTGTGTGTGTGTTTCATTTCTATAGAATATTAAAGGAAGAAGAATAATAAAAATTAGAATATAAAATCTCTATGAGTGTAACCACACAATCACCCTGGGTGCAACTCCTAATGGGAAATTCTTGTAGTATATCCCTAGTGGATATAATGATCTCATCATGCATTTCAAGATATGAAGCCTGGATTGAAAAGAAGACTTTATCAACATCACTTGTCCTACATACTTATCCAAAATTATACAATTAACTAAATAAAGTGATCATTTTAAATTATATATATACTAATATTTAGATGTATAGACAGATGTGTTGTGCATATGATATTGAAAATTAAAACCTATCAAGTTCTAATTTCATGTCTAATTTCCTCATAGTCACCTACTAAAGTTACATATGTTTAAAATAGCCTTATCTATATAGAAAATAATCATCATTTCTTCCTTGAATTCCTAGTACTCACACTTTTATCAACATCTCTACTTTCATCACCCTCTTAACAAACTGTTCATAATAATGATGATTTTATTTTGTGTTTTCTTTGTGAAGAATGATATTCTATGATGAGATTGATATTTTCACATGGAATATTATATTCCCTACTTGGAATCTTCCTTGGCCACTGATCCATCTCTTCTCTAGCATCCACTATCCTCCTATATCTAACCAAGTCACCTCCAACTTTCCTCTCAATTGTTCCTATAATTTTTCAATTGCCTTTCCATATTCTCCAAAATAGTCATTCTAACTACGGTCTTCAATTTTTTATGTTTTTTAGGTTTAAATTTTTAGTATTAGGTATTATGGAAGTTTTTTATTTTATGTTTCATGTATATAAATCATGGTATTTTTTAAAGTAGTGATTAAGATTTATTTATAATTCATGGTTTTAACGTACTACACATTGTATTAATTTATAGAGTTTGTTTTATTTTTTAAATTTATTTTTTTATTAGATTTTTATTTATTAAGTGTCATTTAGGTTATATGTACTTAATATTTTGTATTGTTTTTATAGTAGTTTTTAAATCTAGGTATGTGGCATAGTTTTAGATTCTTAAATTTTTATTAAGGTTGTATTATATTTTTATAATATGTATAGTTTATTTTTTAATTTAAATTAATATTTAATTAATTTTTTATTTTATTTTTTGGTTCACTATTTATTTATAATTTTCTATCCTTTTTTGAAAATTTAAGTCATTTGTATGTGCTTAGTCCTTTGTCATCTTTTGTCAAAAGCATAAAATAAGCCTTCAAAACACAATTTTTAATAAAAACAAAATTTTAAATGTAATAAATATCCTGTCCAATGTAATAATCTCATATTTTTTAATGGATGCATTCTCAAAGAATCTTGATGTTCAACTTATGGGGGAGGGGACATATATGTATGTGTCCTTTACTCATGTTTGTATTAGGGGGATGTTAGGAAATAAATGTATTAGTGCTCACATAGTGAGTAATACTATTTTAATGGGTATTTTAAATATTTTTGTGATAAATAGTAATGTAATAAATTGAGTTTATATTTCAACTCACATATAAGGTAGGTTGAGTGAGAATATCTAGGAGAGAATAAAGGAGGATTTAGGAGATATAATGATATATGTAAGGGATAAGAGATTAATTTTTTTGATTAAGTAAGGTGGCAAACTAGGGGCTGAACCCTATATAGCCAAAAAAGACAAGAAGGCATGCAAACAAAAGATGCCAGCATAGGAACAATGGCACAACTGAGAATAATAATCAAGAGCAAAACAAAAACAACCGAAATACTAGAGTCAAAAAGGTCTTAACTACATAACTATTGAATTAACAAGATCATTAAGTTTCTTATTCTCTACATTGTTAGCATTCCTAGAATTACCCACCACTTCCAACATAGATATATTCAATTAATGTTAAGTTAATATTTATAGGAGAAATTATAAATATGTATGTAATTATTTACATTTGAATAAAATCGGTGCATTGTGATGTAATCCCAAATTGTGTTGTGCACAACTAAGCTTTGGATATTTAACAATTGAATAAATTATCCAAAATAAATTAATTTATACATAGTCTAGGTTGTAATATTCCTTTCAATGTTGTGAATAAAAACACAAGACAAATGACATGGATGATTACCCAAAAGATCAAAGTCTTTTTTTAAACTAAATTATGTGTATATATCACAAAGTTAATTTTTTAGGTTTTCCAACATAGAGTTTGAAAAACTAAGAGAGTTTACATGTAACTCAAAAAATATATATTTTAATATATTTATTCACTCATATATTATATAATATATGTATATATGTATGTGTATATATATATATATACATATATATGTATATATATATATACATACATACATATATATATACATACATACATACATACATATATATATATATATACATATATATATACATACATACATACATATATATATATATATACACACACATATATACATATATGTATGTATATATATATATATATATATACATACATATATACATATATGTATGTATCTATATATATATATACATATATGTATATATATGTGTGTATATATATATGTATGTATATATATGTGTATATATATATATGTATATATATATGTATGTATGTATATATGTATGTATATATATATATATACATATATATTAAAAATAATAAATAATCAACACATGTGAAGCAATCTATTCATCTTATAGTTTTTCTGGTTTGAATCTACCACACTCTTTGAGAAGGAATAACTTATATAAATACATAACTATTTTTTCCTCTTAAGCTTTGAGTAGAAGAAGTTTTAAACCTAGTTATAGTGATAATCATCCTATTTATAGGCTATGAGAGTGAAAACACATTGTAACCACCCAATAACCACTTTTTTGATAAAAAAATTCTATTTTGTAGTTACATTTCCCTAATTGACTTAAAAAAGTAAATATGGCCATTTTAAGTTGTTAAAAAAATGATAATAGAGAAATATAAAGTTAGAGAGAAAAGTGAGTTTGAGTTGTTAATAGAAAAAAGAAGAATATTTTTAGTTGAGAAGAACCCTACTCAGCTAATACAATTGCATTTGACTCCTCTTGTTTGCTTTATCGGGTTTTATTTCTCTATTAGACATTCCATCCTAACATAAACCAAAAGTATTTTATTGTTTGTTTATAATGATTTCTTGGGTTACAAATATCGATTTAAATTTCATGGTTTTTAAAATCATATACATCCATCGATGAAATATACAAAGTTTTCTTGGCATATTTAGATTTAAAACCCCAAAATAGTTATTTCCACATCAAACAAGCATCCCTTCCCCCATTAGATATTCCCCTATAGTATGAACAATATCTACAATTCAAACACCACATTGAGTAATCAAGTTTTGAATTCTTTCATCACCATAATATTTTTGAAGTTTTAAATAGTCCTAATATTGGTTCTCATTTTCAATATGATTTATGTCTTCTAACTTATATTATTTATTTTTCTTGAATTGCTTAATCTTATTTTATATCACTCTAAACACATTTTTCACTACCATTAGAATTTGGGATCCAATGTCTCTGTTGTCCCTTTTAAAACTCCCAAGGCTACTATCACTAATGCATAGTCAAGTGGCAAAGAAACATTTTTCTCATGTATCACATTAGCTAGCTAGTTATTAATACCTTACAAGTTTAACTATGAATTTTTTGCTTCATTTCTAAATGATTCTTGTAGAGCATTCAAAATAGTTTTTATATGTATTCCCTCAAGAAGAAATCCAAGTGTAGAAAGTCAACTTGTAAACTCATAGAATCGTGATTAACAAAGTGTAAAATCATGTGAATGAGGCCAAACCGATACTATAATGGAATATTTCCCATCATACCAAACTTAATGTATGTAAGTGATCCATTTATGATAGCAACAAGATTTTTAGGCTGTGGATCAATAAGGAAATAACCCTCTTCAATAAATTATTTTAATGAGTAATGGACACCCTTACCGATGAGTTGTTAAAATTTTAATTTTTTTATTTTATTCCTTCCCTATGCATAAATTTAATACTATTTATACACTCCATTATGAGGATATAATTATGAGTAAATCCCTAGTACATTTCTGGCACTTTAACCCAAATTTTTATTTTGATCTAATGACCATAACTCGAGGTGATATTTCTTAATTTATTGCTATATCCTCTAACTACCTATTATTTTATGTTGTTTTTTATTTTCATCAAAACCATATAGATATAAAAAAAATCATCACTTTGTGCTTTAATAATATACTCAATCTCCTCAAACATGTACGTGAACATTTCATTTATAGTAGATAATATGTCTCCTTAGGGCCATAATAGGTTTTCTAAGTATTTAATATTGAAATGGGAATCTAGATTTGGTGTTATATATATTTCACTAAATGGATATATATAAATGAAATTTAACAAGGGTTATAATTAAATATGTAGTAGGCTAATTAGATGTTAAACTGAGATATAAGCATACATTGAGTTTATTATCTTGAGATAGTCTAAATATGGAAAGTACGACCATGATAATATATAAATGATAAAGAAGTGAAGTACTTAGCTTGTTATAATGTTAATCCAACTATGGATTTGGAATCTAAGTGTTTAATAGGTTATCTAGGTGTTTAATATTGAAATGGGAATCTAGAGTTGGTGTTATCTATATTTCACTAAATGGATATATATAGGTGAAATTTAACAAGGGTGATAATCAAATATGTAGTAGGCTAATTAGATGTTAAACTGAGATATAAACATGCATTGAGTTTATTATCTTGAGGTAGTCTAAATATGGAAAGTAAAACCATGATAATATATAAATGATAAAGAAGTGAAGTACTTAGCTTGTTATAATGTTAATGAAACTATGGATTTGGAACCAAATAAAATTAGGTGGGAAGAAGATTTTGGAACAATCTCATATTCTAGATCTGGTCCATTTAGCTCTCTCGATAAATTCATTAGCCTAGGATGAATTCATTGATGCTACTATCTGGGTTTAATGCTAGTGTCTTATATAGAATATATAATGAAACGTGATGTGATCACCTATATGATTTTGATCTTTTCTTTGAATTTGATCTAGTGCATTTAGATCTAGTTCATGGATAGTAATTACTTGTGAAATGGCAAAACCCAAGATTTTCATATTTAATGTGACTCTAGGAAAAAATGGGTTAGTAGGAAAATGATGTCAATATATCCCTAATAAAACCTCTATAAAGGGATACTACCTAAATATTTAATATTTATAATGGGCCTCAGACTCATGTAGTTCTCTCCTACATGTTGGCTTGTGTGTGAATCATACAATGTGTGCAAATAAAGTACAACAATGACGTACTTTGTAACTAAGAAAATTGAGATCTTGGGTTACTCCTTTAGTAATGTGGACCAATATATGTGTAGTCTATATGAATTTTATTTAAATAATAATAAATAGGGAATCTTTTTTCAATTAAATACTCTTTTGAATGCTCCTTGGTATTTATCCAAGTGTTGTTAGGTGAAGAATGAATGAGGGTTGATATTGTATTTATATGAATTAATTTGGAGTAATAACCCACATTAAATAACTTATACTAACCAAAAAGATAAATTTCATTTGTAAATTGGATGAATTTAGGCTATTAAACACTTGCATTAGGAAAAAATAGTAACATTGAAGATATTATCTAACCTAGATGTTAGATTCCATGGAGCAAGAGAATAGGTATAGATTAAAAACTTTTAGAGATGGAAGATTAATAAATTTTAAGAATTATAGGAAAGATATAAGCCCTTGGTCATTAAAATAATATTGGTCAGATTCAGAGATGTATGCCAAGGGTCATAAAGAGAAATCAAATGTGAGACTTATGAAAGTGGGAAAGGTATAGAACTAATAGGTATAACCAAAGTTTAAGTTTTCAAAGTGTACAAGACTAAGGTGTTATATAATCATAAAATATCATATAAATTTACACCCCCTTAATCTATTAATGAATTTTTTAGTTTGAATGAAACAAATGCATACCTAGTTGTGTATGCACACCTTGTATTTGCATGTGTCCAACTTGAGTGGTTTGCCTACTTCTAAGAGCATGTTATAGTATAAAATTAGTGCATATAATTTGGGTTGAAAATGCTTGAAATAGATTGAAATTTAAATATAAAGGTTTAGGAGTAGACCTATGTGTTGATGTAATTCCCTTACCTATTAGAAATGCTTTTTGCAAAATATGCATCATTATAAGGATCCAAAATTGAGATTAGGATAAATAAAAAGGTTATAATTTATATTACCCCAAATTTAGAGCCAAAGTGAGTTTCCATCTTGTAGTTGAGATTAGCTCAACCATGTAACCCAATCATACTTATAACCTAGTGAGGATGGATGATCAATTCCAACATAAAAACTTGAAAATATTAAGTTATTTGATCACCTCAACCATAACAAAAAGTGAACTAAATATTATAGTAGATTAGATCAATAAAATTCTATAAACGTTTGTGGCATATTAGTATGAAAAAGGTTGTGATATGATAATAGTCCATAAAAGAGTTTAAGAATATAAAAATGATTTAAATTTTTAAATATTAGGCATGTGTTGCATAACATATGAAACTTTGATGTGTCTCATGCTAAAACTATGTATGATAGTAGTACCAATGTATATAATTCTACTAAAATTATGAATCTAAATTATATAAGTATGTTCTTCAGCTAGTTTAGATAGCTACATAACTTTGGAATAAATTCTTCCAAAGCATGTCCCAACTATATATAGGGATAAATATAAAAAATGATATAATTACCAATGCCAAATACATATTTATAAAACATTCCCCCATTTTAAACTAGACATGTTAAATATTGAATAGTTGTGGAGAACATGCTTCTAAAGCATGGCCCCACTAAATATGAGGACTATGAATATGTCAAAGCCATGCCAATATGACATTCCCCCATTGAATCTAATAAATAATATAAGTAACATATACTAAAAGAGTGTGGATAGTATGCTTCTAAAACATGCCCCCATTATAATCTAGAAACTTTTCCAAGTATTCAAAACATGTCTCTATGACATGCCCCTACTAATATGCCCCCTTGAAGTGATATAAATATAATAACCATAGGTTACCTCACCTCAAAAGGATAAGATAGTTGTATAATATGTGTATTTAACCATGTAGCATATAGAAGGGAACATATCTAGGTAAATGTACCCTTATATCACATATAACCAATATGATCACATTTAGGCCTAAAATTCACGATAAATATCATGACAATGTCTAAATAGTAATAATATAAGATCAATAAACAAATAATGACACACACAAGAGCACTCAAAATTATGTCAAAATATAATGGTCTAAACAGACTACAAACAAGGGGCATATTCAAATGTTTCATAATTAAAGGGACATGACTTAATTAAATATCCATAAATATAAGAACAACATATTCAAATATCCATATAGTAAACAATTACATATGAAAATTTAAATGAAATCATATGAATGTCAAATTATCCCAATCAAAGGATCATATTCAAATGTTCAAAAAAGGAATACAAGACACTCAAAGAAGTTCATAAAGTAAAGCATAAGCAACTAGCATAAACATGTCATAGTATCCCATGGATCTAATGTGTTAGGAAAAGTATGTCAACTATATTGTATATCAAGTAACCTATGTAAGTAAATATGTAAGATCAAACATTATAATTTAGAGTGATCATCCAATCATATAACCTATGTGTATCAAGATGAAATAAGTGAATGCACCCAATATCCATATGACAAGAGTAGAGGGAAAGCCCAACATCTTGAATAGGAATGTATCATGTATCATGTATCTATGTATTCATATATCACGAACAAGTATAAGTGTGACACATATGTGTATGTAGGATTAATTGAGTATGATGTCCATTTATATGGAACTAACACATAGATGCCAAGGAGCTAATAGAACATGTAAGTGCTGAAATTATTTTTGGTGTTTTTGGATGTTTTTTATTTTTTTGTTATTTTTTAAATTTTTGAATTGGAAATATAATACTATGATTACATACAATATATGGTCATATATATCTTCCCCCACTATGAACTTTAAAACCTTAAGTTGGATATTTTACATTATTTGCATCATGATTGGATATGTTGAAAAGGGACATATCATTTTCCTCCTCATGTTTTGCATGTGGAATAAAATATGTAATGATATCATTTGAAATATGTATTAATGTGCCTTTGTAAGAGAAGGAAATACCCTTCTAGTTTGGATCATTATTTTTTATTCCATTTGGTATAGGCAAAGAGTTCCTTTGATACGTTTAATTTATATTGTGACTTGTCTCAACAAAGGAAAATTTTGATCAATAATATTTTTGGATGGTAATTTATTATATCAAAGGTAATAATTTTGTTCTAGTTATTAAGATCTTTCATGATATCTATAAAATATTAAGGCTCAATATCACTTGGAACTTGTGTATCACACAATGCCTTGTATAGTATATTCTTATAGACATTATATTACTTTAGGTTCTCAAGGATTTAAACTCTTGTAGGTGTATTGATTAATTGTCTGATAATGGAATTTACCTTAGGTTCTAGATCTATGGCATTGCAAAAAGAATTTTGAATAGAGACTAACTATTTTTTGATTTTTAAAACCCTCTTATTGTAAACATTAGAATAGGGAAGAACTTGTAGGAATGCAAGTTTTACATCCTTTATCAATTTAAACGAGTTAATTAAACATGAGATGTAACAAGTAAGAACTAGTATAAGGTATTATACCATGAAATAACTATTATAAATATGCATGGGAAACATGATTACACAAGATATATCAATTTAGGGATCAAAATAAGAGAAAACTAGAAAACCCTAAGTGACCTAGGTTTTGATGTTAAAATATTAGGTTCATCAAATGTTTGACCCTAAGATGGGAGTATAGAGTTTCTATTATCTAGATTGGATAAAATTAATATATAGAAATGAAATGGAACAAGGGTTATAATCAAATATATAGTAAGATAATTAGATGTTAAACTTAGATATAATCATACAATAAATTGATTATGTTGAAATAGTCTAAATATGGAAAGTACAACCATGCTAAATATAGAAATGACAAATAAGTTAAGAACTTAGCTTGTTCTAATGATAATGTAGTTATAAATCTAAAACACACTAAAAGTAGGTGGGAAGGAGATTCTAGAATAGTCATGAGATTTTGAATCTAACACTTCTAGAACTCTAGACAATAACATTATCTTGGGATAGTTGTGTTGATGCTGATGTCTAGTTTCTAAACTAGTGTATTGTATGGAATATCTACTAAAATTAGATGTGACCACATGGATGCTTCTATGTTTTACTTCACCTTCATTCTAGTTCATTCAAATCTGGGTCATGGACAATCATTTCTTGTGAAATGGCAAGACCCTAACTTTCCATATTCAATGTGACCTTAGGTAAAAATGGGTTAGTGGGCACATTTTTTTGAGCTGACTTCAATGACCCCTATGTCAGAGGATGTTACATACATATCTAATACTCTAAAGAGGGCCTCAGATTGATGTAGTTTTCCCTTATGTGTTTGCATGTGTGTGAATCATATAATGTGTGCAAATTAAGTACAAAAGTGGCCTAGGCTTTAACTTGAAAAATCAAGCTCTTAGGATACTCCTTTAGTATTGAATACTTATTTATGTTTAATCCTTAATAATAGTATGGAAATATTAATAAATAGAGAATATTTATTTAATTAAATGTTCTTTTGAATGTTATTTGATCTTTTTATAGGTGTTTATAGGTGTAGAATGAATGAGGGTTCATAATGTATTTATATCAATCCCTTTGGAGTAATAACCCATAGTAAAGAACTTAGGCTAACCATTAGGATACATTTAATTTGCAAATTGGATGACTCTAGGTCATTAGACACTTGTGTCAGGATAAGCTAGTAATGTTAATGCTATTATCACCTAGATGCTAGTTTCCAAAGAGTAGGAGAATAGGTATAGGTTCAAAAATTTAGGAGATAAAATGAACATTTTAAACATTTTTTTCAAGATATAAAACCTAAATCACCAACATAGGACTAGTTAGACCAAGAAATATAGGCCAAGAGGTATATAAATAGATAAAATGTGAGACTTGCAAAAGCAGGAAAGGTAGATAACTAAAAGGAATATCCAAGGTATAATTTTACCAAGTGTATAAGACTAAGGTTATATATAATCATAAAATATAATATACACTAAGCCTTTGAGACTATTATATGAGTATTTTTATTTCAAAATTTATGCAAATTTCTCACTTGAAATTTGAATTCAACAACTTGGAAAGCTCAATATCAATATAAAAAATAATATGTAATATAAAATAGATTTTTTAATTTAGTGAGTAATATTTATTATTACATGCATATTAGATTTCATGAACCAACTTGTGGAATCGGAAGAGTTATATTGAAAAGTAGAAAACTAAAAGTAAACCCACAATAGACAAAATGATAATGAGATGGATACAAAAGATAGATAGCTCAATTAAAATTATTATATGGAAATGTGTGACATTTATAAGAGTTTTTTCATGTAAAATGGGAATTATTAAGATACATAATTTAAAATTAGGTTATAAATTTGGAATGGAGTAGTATGAAATTTACACTTGTCATGAAAATATCCAATGAACCATTTTAAACCACTTATTAATGATTTTGTAATCTTTGCATGTAGTTTCGAAACAATGGAAACATCCCATGGTAATTAAGCTTGATAAAAAGTTGGATAACCATATAGAACAAGTTCATGAAACCCACACAATTTAAAATAAAGCTAATAAATTCACCAAAATCCAATACCATGTATTAATATTCAAAATTGCCTTAAAATATTTAAGAATAGTTGTGCATGTCTTCAAAAGACATGTGAAATAATGAGGAGGTGATTAGATATGTTTAGAAATTATAAAATTTTTCATAGGCCAATTCAAAATTCCAATACCACATCTTATTATCAAAAACCACATTCCAATAATCTTTGTCATGTCGAAACCACCTTTGCATGTTTGAAATCATACATAATCTTTGTCAAAACTAACATTGGAAAAACTTTAGATAATGGAAACTAAGTATTATTTAGTCAATTTTCCTTTGATTCTATCAAAATCACATATTAACAATTCAACAATCATAAAAATACACCAAAATGACGTATTATTTTCTTGAAATAACCTTTGAGACTATTCAAACCATGTGGAATAAGGAGAAGGTGTTCATAGGATTGACAGGCTTGGGGAAGGTTTTCTACATGTAAAATAGCTTTATGAAATCCAAAACATGTAAAAATAAGATATAAAGTCCACATAACATAGATAACCCTATGTGGAGGCCTTAAAAGGTGGCAAGCTACATAGAAATAATCATATGCAAAATAGATTGAAAATTGGAGGAGACAAAGAACATTTGAATGAACGAATGAAATATTTAATAACATCCATGATATTGATATACATAATACCTTATCTATGAAGAGGGAGGTTTAAAATTTTAATTATATAAAATTTAATTTTAAGCATAATAGTCATAATGTCCATAAGGTATTCTCATGACTCTACTATAATTGAAACACACTCTCTTACCCATTCTAGGTTAACAATTGATTGATAAAAAAATTTAGTACTATGGAGGATGGTTATACCCCAAATAGAGATAGGGTCTTTATTGTATTATGGGTCATCACATTGATGGCATCATCTAGATCAACCAACAAACTAGGTATTTATTGTTTTCCAATTGACATTGTGATGATAAGACTCCTATGGTAATCATCTTTGGCTAGGGAAGTTTTCGTATTAGAAGGTCAACTGTCTTAAAATATATGTCTATGGTCTTAGGATAATGTATTTTTACCCCTAGATTTTTGACACATATTGCCTTAATGATTCTATTAAGTTTAGGAATATCTCTTATGGATTTTAGTAGAGGGATCTAAATGTTTAATTGTCTTGGTTCTTGGACTAATTCAAAATCAAACATAGGCGATGATTGTTTGAGTATCTATGAAAATGGTATTGGAGATGAAAAAGTAGAGGAACATTATCTAGAGTTTTTTAATTCCCATCTATTTTGTTATTTGGAGGAACTTATTCTTACTTTTCATTTGGTATTTATAAAATTATTGGGGGGGAAGGATTGGATAATGTTTTTCCTTACCATAATTAGAAATTATTATAGTCAATAGAATTTATTCCCATGGTTCCTTTTTGTTACAAATTATAGATAGGATGTCACTACCTATTTTTTTGGGTTAGCCATAGGTTAAGCAGGTAATTACTATTGACTTACATGTTCATTTTGATTTTATTGGGTAACATTATAAGGACCTAATAACAAGGCATATTGTTGAGTTTGAAAACATCTTTGTTGGTTTAATGTTGGCTAAGCTATCCATGCTTATTGGTTTTGTTGAGACACCCATGGCTATTGGTTGTGTTGAGGTATCGATGGTTTTTGAGGTATCACCTCTTGTGGATACCAAGATTATTGTACCCATTATTTTTAGGGTGGTGGAATAAATCATAGCATAGCCCATGGATTGGTAGGATACCTATGAATTAATTGATTTTAATATTGATTGTAAGAAAATTTGTTCCCTTCTCTCCATGACATGTGATTGAGATATTTCTCTAGTTGGGTATTTTTATTAATATGATTATTAATAATAGTAAGTATTTATAATATTTGGTATCATTATCCTTGTCACAAAGCCCAAATTTTTGTCTTATCAAGAGGATAGTCATGAAGGGCATGCTTATATATACATCTTGGGTATTTTATAGAAAAAGGTTTAGTAGTGGCTTTGTATTTTTATTGTAGTCCATCAAATATGGCATTAAACTATACTAGGATTATTTTTCATATGTTTGTAAATTATTCCATGAATTGACTTACCTCACCAAGCATTTTTCCTAATTTTGGTTTTCTAACCCCAACCCTCATACATGGTTACTTTCTAAAATGTTCAACAATATCATTGAGACTAAGGTTGTTTGCATTCCCTTTTCTTATAAGGTTTAGATATTCTCAATAATAATCATTTGATTATTATAAAAGGATTTCCTCACATATTTTCTCATCTAACCCATATCCACATAATATATGGATGAAGATAAATTGATGAATCTAATATTTTCTATTTTCATATTCTTTCTTGATTCATTCAAAATAGTAATTCTCTCTTATCTCTTACCTTACAATAATCTTGATATTTATCTAAGAATTCAATTTCTATTTCATCCTATTTATAGATGGAGTTTGGATATATGCCCATACAACATCTCATGTATATATCCTTAAGTGTGGATGGAAATAGTTTTAGTTTTTTATTATCACTCTTATAGTCATATGTTTGACATAGTACCTTTAATTCAAACAAAAATAGGTTAGGGTATTCTAATGACATACCCCTAAAATTATGTATATATTTTTCTAGGATAATTCTCATATAGGTCTAACATAATAGGATAGGTAAATGTTCTAATTGTGGGAAGATATCTATCTTGTGCATAACTACCTTATTCATTCAAAAAATTACCAATGTTATCTCCAATGTCTTCCAAATAAATTTTATAAATGGTTTTTATAGGTGGTGTGGACTCATCTAAAGAGGTTGGGAGATTATTTAATTAGGAGTCAAAATTTTGGTTTACATTTTCCAATAGCTTGGATTACTTTCTCTCAAAATATGCACCTACTAATGTGGAAAAATACCAATGTTTAGGTGATTATAATTGTAATTCTTCTTCAATGGTTTGTATTTCCTTCCCTAATTATTATATTTTCTCACTTTCATATTGTGAGTTAGTGTTGTTTATAAATTTTGGTCGGGGGTTTTACGAATGAATCTACCATTTTAATATTTATGTATATTCATACATATAAATTATTATTATTATTGATTAAATGAAAACTATAAATTCTCAACTTTGGCCAGTTATACCCTAATGACACATAAAATTTCCTTGATAATAGTTCAAAAAATGATGAGGGTCATTTTATCCATTGATTTAAAAAAATCAATTTATTCGATGTCATATCAATCTATGTAGTGTTCAAAGGTTGTATATAGGATGGTATTAACATGTTTAGCTCATGGTATTTTCTAATGGAAATAAATTACTTGAATAATTAACTTAAAATCTTGGAATTCATATTATTTAATTAAAATCAAACATTAATCTAATTTACTTGAAATAAAATCACACTTTGTTAAATTTGAAATTGCTTTTAATTGAAACCACACATTTAATCTAAGTTATTGAAATGAAAATTGTTCTTTATTTAAATGGAAATTTTTGGAATTTTTAAGTGAAAATAAATCAAATCAAATTTTGGAAAGAACAAAATATAGAAACTCATAAAACTTGAATGTAAGTTCTAAAAATAATTATGATTGAAAATTGTAGTCATCTAAACTCACAATTTATGCCTAGGATGTCCACTTGAGGGCACTTTAACCTTATTATAGTACTTGACCCATGTTAGTGGACTTTTTAATCCAATTTTAGTCACATGGTAGTCACAAATAGCACATAGACCTATAGAACACCACATGAGACCCATAATGGCATAATTACTTAGTGATTTAGGTCAATACACCCTCTAAAACATAATTTTACATCTCCCTAAGATGATTATGGTTGGCTTAAACCTATTCTTAAGTCACCCTCCCAATTATTTTTTATTATAACACTATATAAACAATACTTTTACACTCTTCCATAATCGTAGAAAATCACAAAGAAGTACCCCTTCACATTGAGGGAAAGCTCCCAATTATTCCAATATTATATTGACTCAACCCATATATTCAGTAATCCCTTTTTGACATAGGTATTAAGATCTCAAGTGGCCTCTAAGGCATCCTCTCATGAATTCATACATATGCATTATATAATTCATAAACATTCACACATATCACATAAGTGGGAGAACTACATCAAGATTAATCCCTCCTCAAAGTATTAGATGTAGGAAGTGTGCCCACATAGGGGTGTATATAATAGATCCATCACATCAAAACCACTAGCCCATTTTTCTCATATTGTTCCTCTCAACCTTTATAATCATAAAAAACTAGAGTGTTTTGGAGAAAATAGAGCTTCAAGAAAAAGTATTTATGGTAAAAACTTGAAATTTGGACCACAGTTGGAACATGGCCTATTCTAAAAAACACAAAAATAGTTCATAGAAATTATAAAGGAGGATAATAACACTACATAGGACAATATCACATTGTGCTAGTGTCTAAGACCATGATATTTTACAGAAGTACTGCCCTATTGTCCCAAACTAGTTTTTATTATTGGATCCTATTTATAATTCTTAAACAAGCATGTGCACCCATTTTTAGACTGACACTTGACTATTTCATTCATTTAATAAGATAATTATTGTTTCTCCTAATTATTTACTATTTTTAAAATATTTTCTAGTTACAATAGTTATAAATTAGTGGTTTTGATTATTGCATATTTATTCCTTAATTTATTATTCCAAAACTTTAACAACCTAAGGTTTTACATTCCATACTTTCCTTAAATGTTAAATCATTTAGTGAACATGATGTACTTCAAATAGTGAAAAAAACCTAAACCTTGACTACTGTTAGGGTTTATGTTTCCAAACTTCTAGAAGTCATCCTTATATTTCATATCTATGTATCTTCTAATTTTTTATTTTGTCTAATCATCATAATAATGATAGAAGAGGTTTATCACTTTATAACTCAAAGTTTTCTAGTTTCATTTGCATGCTTATTTTGTTTAATTTGGAATAAATTTAAAGAAGATATAAAAATATATGTACATAATGTCGTATATCAATTAAAATACATTTTATTTGACTTCATTCATAAATTTAATACCCCAATAATGACCTTTTAAGTTTTAAAGTCATATCTTATGCATAAGAAAGAATCTCCTCCTCTTCATCTCCATGAGGGTGATATCTACTTTCCCTCTAACCAAGTCAATGATATCACTCCTTCATGGGATGAAATACCCTTTACTTATGTTAATAATACCCATAATAAGCATATCCATGCCTCCACCTCTTCTATATAGGGTGCATGCCTACATGTTCAATCATAAACAACTAGGTGTTGATGATCAATATTCCCCTATTCTCAGAATGAAGAACCTCCTTTCTTATATTTTAAATTTTTTTGAAGATGATAAGAATATTAAATCATTTCACTACAAAATGAATTGATTGAATTTACTAATAATTGTGTTTCTAAAATTTTTGGTTAATCATTCATTTTGCAATAAGGATTGATACTTTAAAATATTCAAATTATTACAAGTCTTCTTCATGTTTTATTTGATAATGAATTCTTGACCATTAATGGTTCAATGATATGCACATAAGCCTTTGCTAGGGAAGTGTGACCTAGCTTTTTAATAGATATAAACATAATAAGATTCATTAGGTTTTATAAAATTAACATTATGTTGTGTTTAAGGGATTTGTTTGCAAAGTTTTACTTTAAACTTGTTTAAATTTGCCTAATATGGTAATGACATATTTAACAAGATAATTTAGTTTCTCGATTGACCTTATAGGATATCAAATTAAAGTTATGGTTTATGATGCCTTGTAAGATGTAAAAGATTAGACTATAGCCTAAAAGGAAAAATGTATTTCTCATCGGGCCTCACAATGCCTTAAGGATTCATTGCATCTCATGCAAGACACCTAAAGCAAATATACCAAGTATGTGATATATGTGGCATCATCTAGAGGGATCACAAGAAGCTATCCATTAGAATTCAAATTTTGGGGCTACATGTTAGGATCTTATCCCCCGTGAGTGAGCACATCTAATCCAAGCCACCATGCATCCCCCATGCATCTTTTCATAGTGTATAATCCCATGAGATGATACCATGTGTCTCAATGGTAACCAACCAGACTTGAGCAACCTTCTAAAATATTAGATGTCCCCCTTGGGTTCATCTGAGGTCATCATGTGTTTGTACCACATTTTATCCATCTAAATATTATGAGAGCTCATGAGGCAGACATGTAGTTTCACCTGAGCCATCCAATTAAGGTTTGATGATATATAGTTATCTAAAGTGCTTTTTTATATTTAAATTTGGTAGAAGAACAAACAATATCCAATAAGAATTTTATGTGTCCCCTTTGGGCCCATGCGATGATGCCACATATCCTTCCTATGTTGTTTCTATTTGAGATCCATCAGATCACCTCCAAGAGGGATGCATGCCTCAACTTGAGATAGCCAATTAGTTACAAGTTGTAGATAATTGTCTAAAAACCTTTTAAGAGAGATACCTAGTAAAGAATGTTGTGATTGCCCATGACAATGACATGTGGCATTCTTACGGTCAATCAGAATTGAATATCACCACCCAAAAGCTTGCTATGAATTAAAAGATGAAATGTGGTGAGATACATATGAGTCATAATGAAAATATATATTATAAGAGTTCATGAAGCAATCAAAAGGTGTTGTATGTCTGAATTTCAGTCCAACTAGGTAGCTTAGTCATATTTAGGCCATATAAGTACTTAGATGGATCTAAGGTGGCAACCACATGTTGAAAGGTGTCAATATTTAGCTTTAAAGATAAAATGATGGAAAATAAAATATAAATTAAATATAAATTAAATTATGGTATAATTAACTGATCAAATAAATAGTCTAAAGTTATTTGAAATATATGTAAGGTTGATAAGCTTTCCATTAATACAACATGAACCAAGATCACCATCAATATTGCATTAATCAGAGTAATCACTAAAAATTCTACACAATCAAGGATATTATTATTTTCATTTTGAATATATACTCATTTTATTTATCTAATATCTACACTCTCACAATTTGACAAAGCTCAATTCATTAGCAAATTGCACTATTGACTACCATTATTAGAGCTTAAAAATTACAAAATGATAATATTGACAAAATTTGACCTTGTATGTCAAATTAGGATCCCTATAGGTAAAATATTGACTTTATATGTTTATATGGGATTTAATATTATTTAAAAATTTATATCATAGGTCATTTGATGTCATTTAATGTAATATTAGCCTTGGTCATTAGTCTTTTAAGTCCTTATATCATGTTGAGTCTTTTGGGGGTCAAAATAGGGCATTAAATGAGTTTTAAAACCTCTTAGGAAAGTTTGAATATTTAATAAGGGTGATTCCAAGTTAAATATGTCCTATTATTCCTTAATCAATTGTTCATAACTAAAAGTGATACATTCTTTAGAAGAAAGAGTAGTTTTCTTGGGAAAAGAGAAGAAATTGGCACTTGTACGACCTATGAGAGAGTTTTACATGTGAGATAAGATCATGGTATGCCTCTTCAGATACCTCAGATCCATATCAATTATTGAATTACTTTGGAAGTTTTACAATTGGTATAAAACCATTCTACACCTTTTTAAACCTTCTAGGTGCACGAACCAGTCTTTAGGTTTGTACTTGGTATGGATAGTTGGAGAAATTCTAGGTCAAAAAATTTTGGGAGGTGAAATTAAACTTAGAGATATTAATTTTAATAACAATATTTCTAATAATGGTGGTTTTTTATTTATGAAGCATCTTCATGAAGTTGACTATGTTTCTCTACTTGCTAATATGTGCACCCTATAGGTTTTTCTATTTCTTGGATGATTTTATACAATCCAATTATTGATGTTGGTTCCAATATATTTTTAATCCCTTATCTAATTTTATCCATTATTGGTTTAAAATTTGGAGAGTATTTTATATCTCAAATAAATTAATTTGTAGGAAGGTGTTGATAGTGGACTTACACTCAAATTTAACCATTTGTAAAAAAATTCTTTCTCTAAAATTAATTTAATAAAATGTGGAATAATGTCCTACTCACTCCAATGGGTTTAGTAAAATATATTTCTTTCAAAATTTCAATATTTAAAATAAGCATCATTGAGGTTGTACCGTAATTAGATACACAGTCAACTCCCAACTCATCTTTAGTCTCAGTCATGATTTGCAAAGATATGAACACATTAACAGAGGAGTTATTATAGTTTAAAGGCATTTATAAGGCTCTTGTATCATGAAAAAATGGGATAAACCCAAGTGACACCATAACAATCATGAGAAGATAGGTTTTAATATGCACATAGTCAGGTAACCATTAATGAACATATACATGTGTCTTCATGAATAATTTCACATTTAAGAGGAGTTCTGAGCTAAGAAATGTCATTGATAATAGAGAGAGAGTCTATTTATAATTATTGAGGAAACTAAAAAATAATGAATAATCTCGTAAACCATGTGTTCTACCAACTTACACATCTTCACTGACTAAGTATAATAAAGTACACTTATAGGTGGCTTAACAAAGAATAAGAGGTGCAATGAGAAGTGGTGAACCATGGGATGAAACCTTTCTTGAAGTCTTAATACATTTTATTGATCAGGGAAGACTCATTTGAGGTGTCAAGCTGGTAATTTAAAGTGGATAAACCTTCAAAATATGAGATGATAGTGTTCAAGCCCTTTATTCCTAAAGATGCAAAATAGAGGTCTTAGACATTTTATTAAAGATAATATAATAGGGATACTAAAGGTTTTGATGCATTTAATGACAAAATATTATATTCCCTACATAGGAAAAGGACTCCATAAAGTTTTAGGGGTAGAAGATAAGTGGAGATTGACTATTGGAGACTCAAAACTTTTATTTAATCATTGATGTCAAGTATTGGTGTCTATAGGGTTTAGACCACAAAGAGACCCTTCACTCAAAGTTATAGTCTTAAAACATTCACCCATGATAAAATAGTTATATTCAATAAAAAAATTATGATCTAAAATATCATCAAATAAAGAGGATATGTAATTTTTTGGGTCATATAAACACCTACATGTGTCCCTGCCTTTAGGGACATCCACCTACATTAGACCTTAACTTATATAGCATCCATAGCAAGGACTTGGGCATGGAGATATAATTTTGGTCCAATGGAAGATGGTTTAAAATTCCTCAAATTATTCCAAGATTATGCATGACCTTTTTTAAGGAGGATTTTCACCCATAGGATCATAAATATTCACCTATAATCAATTGTGTTTGATTGTATGCAATAGTGTATAAAAGGGTGATAATTCTTGATGTGTATATAGATAAAACATGAAAAGATGGTATAAATAGGTAAAATGTGATCCTAGGAGACTCTTTGTGGGTCTATAACATTATATTAGTCTTTGACATGTAGTGTGACCTACAACAATCATCCTTTGGTAGAAACACACTATACACAGTCAGCTAACTATGACTAAACTTGTGAGAAATATAAACCCCAATGTGTGAAGTAAAGAAAATGAATTTTAAAGTTCATATTTTAAGGTTTAGTTAAGTATTACATACTATTTTCAAATCATTATTCATGCAAGGTAGCCTACAAGGGTCACCCTTGAGTGAGAAAAATAGGGAATACAGTCAAATCCTACACACAATCTTGATTGAGAAAAGGTTATAAAGAGTATGTTGGAAGTTGTAATAATATATATATGGAAACACATTAATAATATTCATAATATCCTTATAACACCATAATTATTGGTATATATTATATAAAGGGGTCCCATTATGCATTATAGCGTCTACATTCCAGATTATGCACACAGTCTGTCTCCACACAAGTCTGTCTTAGGTATTTGAAAATTTGAAAGGTTAAATGATGTTATAAAGGAATAAAATATTGTAAAAATAATTTTTAATCCTTTGATAACCTTATAAAATAATCACCATTATCTGATGAAATAGGGGAGTGCCCTCTATTTTTTCTTAGATAGAGGGTACTGCCTTTGTGCATGAAACTTGTAGTCTTAGGGAAATGAGGATGAAAGAGTGAGCCAGAGGTTATTTAACATTTATATAAGGTTTAATAAGTTTAAATACATATAATAAATCATGAGGATCATGTAAAATAATTATGAAACCTAAAAAGTGGTCCAAACCTATAAGAATTGTAGTTAGGATTATGTAAGTAGGTTTTAAGCGTAGATCCAAATAGAGATCCATTTTTGATTATATCATGAGATAAGATTTATAACATATTTTTAAATGTTAATAATGTCATTATAGGTGTGTTTCATCTTCCACATTATATATAAATCATAAGGAATCCATTTTTATACTCAAAGACAACATTACGCTAGTGAAAATGATGAATCAAGCTCAATAAGATGATTTTGGATTCTCACATATCCCTTGAAGCTATGAATGGGAATATAATAAGTTCAAGGATTTTTATGAAGGTATTTAACTATGAATTTATGGAATTAGTGTAAAATTGAACTTCCAATCTTCATGAATAAACCTTAAGAGTGTAAATAGGTCTAAAACCCTTATTACACCCTTAGAAGGACCCAATAGGGAAGTTGAAGATGATGAGCTACCGAAATTGAATAGCTTTCCTATAATGATGATTGGATTTTTTATAATACTCAATCAGGATCCCTACCATCAAGATTAGTTATACATAATCTATATGGATAGGGTGAAAAATGGGTTCTTTTGACTATGTTTTGTATTGTTTAGGTTCTAGGAACATTCAAAAGATTAAATAAAGTTTAGGGGGAAGATTATGACTTGTTATAACTTCATATGGAAATTCAATTCCTTTAAAAAATTCCTAAGTTTTCAAATAATACCTCTCATCTCAGCTAGTCAAAATTGGCATAGTGACCAAGCTAGTGAGAAGGGTAAGAACTTTAAGTGAGCTATTTTAAGGTGTGCCTGATGCATATAATGACATGGAGAGTCTTGACACATGTTATACACCCACTATATGTATTTTAACTAGAATATTAATCCAAAATTTTGGATAAGTGTGCAAGGTTTGGGAGAAAGGAGTTTCTTAGACTACAGATGGTGATAACTGCTTTGACCTTTTAAAAATCCAATGTCTAATCTTCATGAACAAACCTTAAGAGTGGAAATAGGACTAAAACCCTTATTAAACCCTTGGAAGGACTCAATTGGGAATATTAATATGATGATATACCAAAATGTAATATTTCTCCTATAATTATGATTGGAGGTTTTAGAATACTCAATCAGGCTCCCTAACATCAAGATTAGTTGTACAGAATCTATATGGATAGGGTAAAAATGGGTTCTTTTGAATATGTTGTGTAAAGGGTAGGTTATATGAAAATTCAAGAGATACATTAAATTTTAGGGGGAATATTATGACATTTTATAACTCCCTATGGAAATTTCATGCCTTTAAAAAACTCCTAAGTTTTTAAATAATAATTCTCATCTTAGCCAATCAGAATTGACATAGTGGCCAAGCTAGTGAGAAGGGTAAAAACTTCAAGTGAGATAATTTTAAGGTTTTCATAATGAAATTAATTAAATGGAGAGTCTTTACACATGTATTACACCAAATATATTTATTTTCATGAGAAAATGAAGCCAAATTTGAGGCTAAGTGTGCAAGGTGTGGGAAAGAGGAGTTTCTTAGACTATAGATGGTGATAACTAATTTTAAAAAGGTTATAGATGACCAATAATACAACCAATGAATGGAGAGGCATTTTTAAAATAATTCACCTTCATTCCATTAATTATACCTATCCCTAATTATTTTTTGTACATTCAAATAGAGGTGAAACATGAAGGTAGTTTTCTGATCCAGAATGAGAACTTCCATGACACTTTTCATGAGTTTCATGACTCGAGATGACACTTGTGCTTCTTGAAATTGTAAATTTAATTTCACATATATTTCTCATGCATATTTAACCTCATTTATAATCTTTAAAAGTGTCTTTGTGACCTTTTTATTTCTCTCTTCTTCTCTCTCTCTCAAGTTCTATTAAAACTAGACTTTTGGCTATTGTAGTTTATGCTCCACCTGGGTATGGTCAAGCACTAATAATTTTCATACCATATATCAATAATAATACTCATTTTTACCTATTCCATTACTATTATTAGTGTTTCATTTGGAATGTTTAATTTTTCATAAGTGATGACTCTTCTTTCCTTAACATGATTATCTCATTCTCTCACCTATTTGTAGTTAGAAAGCTTCCTCTTGTAGATCATGTGAAGTTTTTTATGATGTGTCAAGGTTTAGTGAGTTATTATATTAAAATAGTGCCATTTTAGGCCTCTTGTCTAGTCTTCCTAGCTTAAACATTCATCACAACCTCATAATGTAACATTGATTTGAGAAGATGTAAATTAGAGAAGTGTATGTTTGGTTAGTCATTTTTTCTCATGTATAACATGTAATTGGTTGGAATTAATCATAAAAATTTGTGTATCACCTCTGTTATGATATTTTTATTTCATGTTTTCTCTCCCCTCCCCATGTTGAGGTGTAGTAGTGGTCTACAAGTGGTACATTAAGAAAACTAGTCCTATCCATAGATTCACCTCATTATTATGCTTATCAATAACTAAAAGGTGTTTAAATTATGCCACTTAAATGAGGAGAGCTGAGAGATATCATCAAAGGGTGAAAATCCAAGTGACAATAGTTTTGGAATGATTAATGGGACTCTTAGTCTAAGAAGTTTAAAGATTTTTATGTTGTCTTTCAATAATCAACCTTTAGAGGCATCTATCTAAACATCAACAATGAGTCTAAAGCTACATTAGCTAGTCAAGTAGCCTAGGTATTCCTTTTGAATATTTTTGATAATAATTCTTTGTGTTCTTAATTCCTAAATAATTTTCATGGTTGACCTCAGTGTTGAGTACTATTTTATATAATTTGCTGAGATATATCAAGCCTATGGCATTCCATATTAGCCTTGTTATGATCCTTACCAGCTTTAATATAGCCTTTATTAGCTTCAATATGACCCTTGTTATCCTTTTCATTAAGTTTATTAGTCATATAATTAGCCTCCTCAATATCTTTCTTCTCTTATTCAACCTAGTCACTCCTCTAATCAATCCATTATAGCTTTTAAGAAAACACTCTTGGGCTATGATAAGTACATGTTAAATATTAACACACAAAGGGGATATGGTCTATATGTTAATATTAATCTTACTCATAAGGTTAGAGATGAATTAGAGATTGTCAAAAGAGAGTGGGAACCTATTAATAGAGCCAATTGGTAAAGGCTCACAAGTGAGATGATAGATGTGAGTCGCCTAGTTTCATCCTTAGAAGATAGGAATAAAAGTTCATGAGATGTATCCTCACCAAACCTATTATCCTTCATATCCACTTCCCTAAGATTTCTATTAGTCCTACTTGACCCCTACTCATGAACCTAATCAAGCTTACTAAAGTCATCATTTTCCCAATTAGTTAGAAGAGAAAGTTGATAAGAGAAACCTTATTTTTAAAGAAAATATTGATAGGTAGATTAAGTTGGCTAATATGTAGATGAATTAGTCCATATTAGAAGCAAAGTAATTTTAACCTAATCTCTCATTTACCTCTCTAATTACATCCTCAACTCAATAAAAGACCTCTAGATATGAGATTCTAATTTGGAGATAAGGTGGAGAATTTAAGCTTAAGGAGAATTCAAGTTTCTTGAATATTTTATCCACTCCTCAAGCTACATCACCATCATAAGAAGAGAATCCTAATCCTAACATCCTAAAATTTAATAAGATAGTGGAATGATGGGGAAAGAAAAATGATAGAATTCTTAATAAAGAATGTGAAGTTGAAAAGGAAAGTGATCCTATGAAAGTTCCACCTACCTTTCCTCATGAGACCTCTTGTGTTTCATGTCAGCCCCTTTTTGCTCTTCATCCTCATGAATATGCCTATCAAATTCAAGAGAGACTTTTCCAAGAGAACCTAGCCAAGTAAACTAAAGAGTTAGAGTCAAAGATGAGATTGCTAAGTCAAGGTGTGATGGAAGGTTTAGACCCAAAATAAGATCATATTCCTAAACACACACCATCTAACCTCCCTCAATAGAGTGCTTAATTTGGATCAGATTTCAATAAAGTGATTATCAATTGGAAGGAAGATAACCAAGTTATTTTAGCCCAAGGTATATGTACCCCTCAATAACTCCCAAAATATTCCCCTAAAATACATTCTCAATTTGATTTTGAGTCTTATTTTCCACATCCACCAACTAGTTCATCTTGTCCTCACCCCATCGCCCCTTGCCTTGATGGACCTATGGTATAGGAACCTAAAGAGGAACAATTTGTAGATGAAAATTTAGAAATCTTTCTTGAGGAAATTATAGCTCCTTGGTAGAATCATTGGGTTATGTCACATGATTACAATATACCTAGTCTTAGCATCACTCAAAAAGAGAAGGAGATGGAAGATGTTGTAGCCCTTAAGAATCAAGATCAGATTATGATAGTTGAGATAAAATTTGAGAGCCATCAAGAGGTCCTAAGTGATGAAGAAGAGGTGAGTCCTTGTGTTGAGTATTCTTGTTTGGCTGATGATGAAGAATACCTTCCTTATGTTAAAGAAGAAATATTGGATGAAATATTTTTGGATTCTAAAGAAGAGGATGAAGGAGATTCACTTGTTGTTCCCATTCATGATGTTGGTCAAAGAGAAGATGAGATATTGTGGAAATATTTTGAAAACATTTGCAATGAGTTTGAGTCTCTCAAGGGGTCTAAAACTTCCTTAGAGATGATTACAAGTGATAGTAAGAAAGATGAAATCTTTTAGAATATCATAGAGATGATGAATAAAAGTTCACCTCATCCTTTGGAGTTCAAAACAAGATTTTATTTGCCTAAATCTTCCAAGGAACAATAAACCATCCCTCTAAAAACCATGCCTACAAAAAAGAAGCAAGTTGATCATGAGATGAAGAGTGGGTAGCAATATGACGTGTAGAAGACCAAGATGAATACTTTTGCATTGGAGACCTATTTGAAGATGGTCTAATTCAGAACATAGCAGGTTAAGTGCTAAGAAGTAGGTCTGATCTATTAAGTGTTCAATCCAAAGAATAACATGCTTGGCACCATGATTCATCTCATGAAAAATGAGATGCAAGAATCTTTCCTTTTGATCCTAGAAAGGGAGGTATGTTTATTGTTAGTTGTTTATAGTTGTTTACTTCCTATTTTTCCTAAGTGATTTGAGCACATGTGTGTTTGGTTTACTTTGTGCGTGTCCTTTGTTTTATGTGGTTGATGTAGTCAAGTGGTCTTGTCTTGATCAAATCATGGTTATCAAGTGGTATAAGGTATCCTTATATTTTTTTTAGAATTTAGATGACTCTTTAATCTTAATAGACTGATAAGGTTACTATTATAGTTAGTATAACAAGCATACCACCCCTATGAGTCACTTATTTGTTGATAAAATTTGATAATTTGGGTCAAATTGGGACTATTATAGGTAAAATATTGACTTTAGAGGTTTATAGGGGGTTTAATATTATTTTAAAATGTAAATAATAGGTCATTCTATGTTAGTTAATGTCATATTAGCCTTGGTCTTTAGTCTTTTAAGTCCTTATATCATTTTGATTCATTTTGGGGTAGAAATGGGGCATTAAATGAGTTATAGATCCTCCTATAGAAGTGTTAAGGTGTAATAAGGGTTATTTCATGTTACTTATGTCATATTATGCCTTAATCAACTGCTCATAATTGAAAGTGATAGGTTCTTTAGAAGAAAGAACAAATTTCTCAAGAAAAGAGAAGAGTTTGGCTTATGTATGGCTCATGAGAGAGTTCTAGACATGGGATAAGGTCATGGGATGTCTCTTCAGATTCCTTAAATCCATTTCTATGCTTTAAATACTATTTAAATGTCAAAATTTGGATAAAACTATTTTGCTCCTTTTTTACCCTTTTACGCACACAGACCCAATTTTTAGGTTTGTAGTTGGTACATATAATTGGAGATCTTCCAAGTCAAACTAATTTTGGAGGTGAAATTACACTTATATATATTCATTTACATAATAATATTTTGAATATGTGGCTTGTCCTTTATGAACCATCCTCATGAAGTTGATTGTGTTTTTCATTTTGTTAGTCTATGCACCTTATAGATTTTGATCTTGCTTGGATGATTAGATACAATTCAATTGATAAGATTGGTTATAAATGATTTTTACTCCCTTATATCATGTTATTTATTATTGGTTTCACATTTTGAAAGGATTTGATAGATCGAACAACTCACTTTATAGGAAGGTGTTGGTAGTACACTTGCACTCCAATTTCACCATTTTTAGAAAAATTCTTTATCTATAATGGATTTAATATAGTGTGGCATGATGTATTAATAAATATAATATGGTAAAGATAATATATTTCTTTCAAAATTTTAATCTTTAAAATGATCATTATTGAGGTTGTAGTGTAATTGGATACATAACCAGCTCCCAACTCATCCTCAGTCTTAGTCATGATTTGAAAAGATATGGACACATTCATGAATGGGATATTATATAATAAATGTGTTTATTAGGCTCTTGGATAATTAACAAATAGGAAAAACCAAAGTGACACCATATAAAGCATGAGAAGACAAGTTTTAGTATGCACACCATTAGGCAGCCATTAATGAACATATACAAGTGCCCCCATGAAGAATCTCATTTTTATGAGTTTTGAGCTAATAAATTTCATTTAAATTATAGAGATATTATATTTATAAATATTTATGAATCTCAAAACTCATGAAGAATCTCACAAACCATGTGTTCTATCAACTTACCCATCTTCATTGATTGAATGTGCAGAAGTCTACACATAGGTGGCTTAATAGAGAATCAAAGGTGTCATGAGAAGTGTTAGACCATGTTATGAAACCTTTATTGAAGTATTAATCCATTTTATTGATAAGTAAAAACTCATTTTAGGTGTCAAGTTGTCAATTTGAAGTGGAGAAACCTTCAAAACATGAGATGATAGTGTAAAAGAAATTTATCCCTAAAGATGCAAAATAGAGGTCCAAGGCATTTTTGTGTAGATCATATAATATGGATACTAAAGGATTTTATTTGTATAATGACAAAATATATTATTACCTACATAGGACATGGTCTACACAAAGTTTGAGGGATAAAAGATTAGTGGAGATTGACAGTTGGAGACCTCAAAAATATAATTTAATCATTGATTTCAAGCATTGATGTGTATAAGGTCCTCAAAGAGACCCTTCACTAAAAATTTTAATCTTAAAACATCCCCCCATTATAAAATAGTTCTACACAATGAAATTAATTTTTATGATCTGAAAGATCATCAAAGGAAGAAGATATGTAATGTTTTAGGTCACATAAACACTTACAAGTGTCCCTCCCTTTAGGGACATCCACATACAATAAACATTAAATTATTAAAATATGATTTATGAAGCTTTATAAGGAGTATTTTCAAAAAAAATATCATAAATATTCACCTACAGTCAACTGTGTTTAATTATATGAAACAATGAATAAAAGGGTGATAGTTATCGATGTGTATATAGATCAAACATGAAATAAATGGTCTAAATAGGTACAATGTGAACCTAGGAGACTCTTTAGGGGTATTTAACATTGTATCAAGTGTATAAATGTAGGGTAACATATAATAATCATCCTTTGGTAGAGACATGCAATACACAGTCGGCTAACTATGAGTAACTCCATAAACAATCCAAACCCAAAAGTGTTAAGTCAAGAAATGACATTACAAAGTTCATCTTGGTATTTTAAGTTAAGGCCTAAATAATATTTTTAAATACTTATTAACTCAACATATCCTACATAGGTCAACTTTAAGTGATAAAAGTAGGAAATATAGTCAAATCCTACACATAGTCTTGACTAAAAAAAGGTTATAAAGAGTATGTTGGGAGTTAGAGTAAAAAATGGAGCTCAAAACACCATCATAATAATCATAATAGCCTCATAACACCATATTTATGGGTGTATATTAGATCAATGGGTCCAATGATGCATCATGCATTCTAAATTCTAGATTATGCACACAGTCTATCTCCACACAAGTTTGTCTTAGGTCTTTGAAAAGTTAACAGGTCAAATGATGTTATCATAGACTCAAATCTTGTAAAAACCATGTTTAATACTTAGATAACATTATTAAATAATAAACATACTCTAAGGAAATATTTTAGCTCCCTCTATTTTCTCTCAGATAGAGGGCACTCCCTTTATGCATGAAATGTGTAGTCTTGGGGAAATGAGGATGAAAGAGTGAACCAAAGGTTAGTTGACATTGCTACTATTTACCAAATTTAACTTTAGGTCAAATTTGGACCCTTATAGGTAAAAAATTGGTTTTTTATATGTTTGAGGTTATAAATATTTATCATAGGCTATAGTATAGTTCATTTGATTTTATCTAATGCATTTTTAGCCTTAATCATGGTCTAATAGGTTTATTTGTCATTTTGAGTCTTTTAGTGTGCTTTTAAGGGTCATAAATGCAAGTGTCATGGTTCCCAAGGTGACCATGTGTAATTTTTTTCCTTTAAGATGTCAAATAGGCTAGGTTAAAAATTATGGATGTATGCTACATAAGAATCTTGCAGGTTGTTTAGCTAAAATAGACTAAACCAACTAAAAAGTGAGAATTTGGCACTTTTACAGATCATGAGGAAGTGTGATACATGTGAAAATATCATTTAATGCCAATTTATCTTCCTCAAACTCATCTCAAAACTTTATATGCTCTATAAGTTCCATTTTTAATTCAAAATGATTTTAATTCTTTTTTATCTTTATAGACATACAGAAGTGACCTTTAGGTTTGTGCTTAATATGGATAGCTCACGAGGTTTCAAGACAAATGATTTTGCGAGGTGATATTAAACTAAAATACCTTAATTTCAATAAAAATAGTGTAAGTATTGGTCAACTGTGCTTTATGAACCATCCTCATGAAACTGACTATAGTTTTTTGCTAGTTGTTTCAGGTACCCTATAGGTTTTGATCCATTTCAGTCAAATATATATGAAATAGTTGGTTATTTTGACTATAAATGATGTTTTATACCTTATAAACTTATATCCATACATATTTTCATGTTTCATGGTGTTTTTATGAGCAATTTAGTCCATGTCGAAAGAAAAGTTTCACTATGTACAGTTTCAATCAAATTCTTCTTATTTTAGAATGTTGGTTTCTAGTAAAGGTATCATGTAGTTGATAAATGATGTTACATAGGTTTTAGGTTCATATTAATACATCTCTCCATGTTTTTGTTTCACAATATCATGTTTTAGGTAGCTTATAGTTTTGCCATCTCTCATAGTCAACTCCATCCCTAACTTTAGTTGTAGTCACATGTTTATAGCTTGTTTAAATTTTTAATGGAATGGGTAATTAAGGTGTATTAGTTGTACATGCAATTAGTAGTTAAAAATGGTTCGTTTAGGTGTTTGATAAAGTGCAAGTTTGATCACATGCTCATTCACCATGCCAAATAATCATGAGATGCCTCTGCTTGCTCTATTCCATATATATGCAAGTGATTTTCATGTTGAAAAACATGTTTTGGGACTTATTTCAAGATATCCTTACTATAAATAATGAATTTTTAAGGTTTAAAATAGGTTTTATCTACCCATGAGGCTTTTTATCCACCTTGTTTCTCTATTCCACACTCACTATCTACACACAACGTAATACACACCTAAATGAGCCATTGTTGACATCATGCTAAGTGGTGGAAATATTGGCATATGTTTCAACCTTATAATATTTCAAAGGGTTAATTTTGACATTTGGTGGAAACCTAAGAATTACCATAAACTTATCCATCTCTCATACTACTTAAGGTTCCACACTTGTTGCTTGTGTGTACTGATGACCACCTACAGGTGGTACCCCATAATTGTGGAGGCCTTGAAATGGGGTACTTAAAACATGCTACGGTCTATTTAAAATAATATAATGTGGAGGATTAATGAATAGATTTTATTTGGTGTCAAAAAGAAAAAATATTAAGATAGGTTGGTTGGAAGAAAGACTGAATTCTGGGAAAGTTTCCCCAAAAATTCAAAATAGTGGTCTAGGGGGTTTTTATAGACCTCTTACATCATACTTTAGAAGGTGTTACAAAACATATATATTGGTAAAAATTATTGAATCTAGTATGGAAAATATATTTTCCAATAATTAGGTCAGAAAATGAAGAGAGGATGGAAATGGAGGGCTTCAAATATGCCCTTAAAACATTAAAATACTCCACTATCATCTATAGGCTTGCAGTTATGAGTGGCATTTTAACACAAAGGAGAAAAATTAAAAAACCCTCCTAGATAGAATGTTTAAAGTGGTATAATGATATATAAATGGTATGAAGGCCATAAAGATGAATTTGATACATGGTTTTGAAAGCATTATGGGCTCCTACATGTGTCTACACATAGGGAAATAGACAACTACAATAGGGTATAAGACAGTGACAAAAAATTGATACCCAAATGGTGCTTTAAGACCTTAAAACTTGAGTGAAAGTTAAAAAATGTAATTTATGACCTAATGGGGTTCAAAATAGGTACTCATATACCATTATCAAGTCTCAAGAAGTAAGAGTAACCTACAAGTAGGGTCTAAAAGGTAGGTTTCTTAGTCATGGCAAAAAAAACATAGTTTGTGAATTCAAGGAGCATACAAGGTAAACAAATATATGAAAATTTACTAGGTGTTTTCATGATTCATGGATAATATCTCCATACCATAAACAATCCAAATTTTAATCACACACACACATACCTACAATAGTCAAAAAGTAGGGTTTCTCACCTACAATAGGGAAGGACTCAATTTTGGGACTCAAAGTGCATGTGAAGGGATAAAGATAAGTTTTAAAAATAAAAAATGTATTTTAAAACCTCCATTAAGGTCAGGATAAACTTTATAATCTCTTAACATGATGAAACACACCTTCCATAGGACTCTCAAACCCCTGTATGCACCTACAACTATGTGTAGTCATGATAAATTTTGAAGGTGAGTGTGATTAAGAGGTGAAAGAGGGTTTTTTGATAGCTTAAAATTGTTAATTATAGGTAAAAATATGTTTTCACAATCCTAAAACTCTACCAAGTTGATCATCTACTTTTTGTACTTGGTTAAAGATATCAGTCAATATATTTGCTCCAAGAAACTTATGTTGCTCAATGGGTAAGAACAAGGAATTCAAAGAAAAATAATGTTTTGGGGTGAATAAAAAGATTTAGTATCATTATTTGGATGTGGGTAACATTTTTAATAAACATAAACATCTTGGATTTAGAACATAAGGGCCATTCTTAGGTGGAAGGAAAAAGGTGTAGGAAACAAGCTTTTTAGAGGCTTTTTTTGGGTATTTTGACCTGGTTAGGCACCTAAATCAAGGAATAAAGATAATTTTTTTTATAAAAAGTCTCATTATGACCATTAAAAACTCATAAAATATTAACTTTAACTTGGATAAGAGGGATATACCTCACTATTTTGTCTCAAAGTTCAGTTACTCAAGGAAAATTACGTTTTAAAAAGACAAGCTAGTGAGTACAAAATGGGCAAAGGGCTTGATAGGAAGATTCTGTAACATTATTAAAAATATTATGAGGTGTATAAAATTAAATTATATTATATAAAATAACTAATTTAGTCTTAAACCTTTCAAGATGATCAAAATACCCTTGCACACAGTCACACTAGATAAGCTTTCACTAGGCCTAGTTGGTGAATGAAAGAAAATAATGAAGATGAGTTCTTAGGAGGTTATTTTATTTTTTTTAAATATTTAATGAATAATTAATAAGCATAATATACTATAAAAAACATGATATATCAGTTTAAGTAGCTCAAAATTTTAAGGTACATGTTAAACCCATTAGGCCTTGAAGGGACCTAGAGCCAATTGGGGGTCTATCTTCATTTATAACCCTTGGTGGTATCTTAAAATGATTTATAAATGTTAATGATATGTAATTATACATGTCTTAACCTTTATTATGTATAAAATCCTATATAAAAGCTACTTATAGCTCATAGACAGTCCAAACATGCAAGAAATGTAGAAACAAACTCGATGCGGTGACTACAAGTGTCATATCACCTCAGAGAGTTTGCATGGGAAAATAAATTATATTTTAGGGGTTATTAGGTTCCATAAACATAAGGTTTTTGTTATTTTTTGGTGATTTCAATTTCAAAATTTTATGAACAAATATTAAGGCTAAAAACTTCTTAAAACCCTATTAAGCCCTCAATCAAGACCTAATGGAGAAAACAAACTTGGATATATATATATATATATATATATATATATATATATATATATATATATATATATATATATATATATATATATATATATATATATATATATATATATATATATACATACATACATACATACGTATATATATACATATATATATATATATATACATACATACATATATATATGTATGTATATATATATATGTATATATATATATATATGTATATATATATATATATCACATAATTTGACCATGAAATATAACTTTTATAGGACTCACTGAGGCTTCCTCCCATACTTTTGAGTTGTATTGAATTGTATGGATAGGGTGCAAAATAAGGTATTTTGGACCATTTTATGTGTTTTACAAGTTCTAGGAGGTTTGGAGAGATGAAATGTCATGTCCCCTTTTTCATGGACATTGACAGACATGATGGTTAGCCTATTATACGACCTTTGTAGGCTAATAGGATGGATAGAGGGTCATAATGGAGCTTGGCTTGACTTTGATTCGCAGAATTTCTACATTTGGTTTTCATTCAGGTTATTTCAGATGCATTGGGCCTGAGCTCCTACTTTTTAGGGATATTTGATATGTAGTGGAGCACCTTTATTTTGGTATGGTCATGTGCAGAATCACTCCCTGATTCACCTACTTTGATCGGTTTGAGGATCCGACGTATATTGAGGGAGATATTAATATTTGATTGATTTAATCAAATATTAATTATTTGGTCTCATTAATAATTAATTATTAATTATTTGCTCTAATTTTAAATTAGAAACCCTAATGCTAATTTAAGAAAACCCTAATTAGGGCAAGCATATCTTTTGAGGGTATAAGGGTTTCACATGGAGGCCATTATTGATATGTTATTGATTATTGATATTGATTTTGAGAATTTCTTCTGTGAAGACTGAGCCTAGGGTTCAAGGATTCCATCTACATTGGAGAATGTTCCCTCTTCAGTGTGTGCAATTAAGAGGCTGTGGAATATCAGCTGATCTATTGCCAAAGTGAGAGATAGCTTCATCCAGAAGCTATCACAGAATTTCAGGTTTGAGAGATAACTTCACACAGAAGTTATTACAGATATTCCAGGTATTTCTTTATTCTTGTTTTGATTCAATAAATTATACAGCTAGAGATCTTTTGTGCTAGAAACATATATTTTCAGATCAGGGGTTGAAAATAGGGAAGCTTGCTTAATTGGTGGCCGTACAAAGTCCGTACAGGTCCGTACAGATCAACTCAGGAACCGACCTCGGCAGACAGAGGGTTTCTAGTGACTGACATCGGTCGACTGAAGACCGACGTGGGCAGAAAGCTGACCTGCAGTGACCGACGTCGGCAGTTTATCGACCGACGTCGGTGACTGTGTGTTCGACACAGCAGGCTGAGACCTTCCAGAATCTAATTTTCGCTTCCAGTTTCTAGTTTTTAGGGTTTTTAAGACTGTATTTCATATTTATATGCATAAGAAAGGACTACAATTGTAATGGTTTAGAAGGACAAGTGATACAATCTGTAATTTGTTATTAAGAGACTATATTATTGTGATCATTCTGAATTTATTCAACAGAAGTTATATCTTGTTCAGAGTTTTTTGGTGTTGCTATATTTCTTGTTTAGAGGGGATATTACAGTGGTATCAGAGCCAAATTCCTGCCATCCTATTGGGCACATCAGAGCTAATGTCTTGCCATCTTGTTGGGTAGCTTGGCTATCAGTATGGCTTTAACAGATGTCAAAGATTTGGAAGAAAGAATGCACAATGTGAAGAAGAAGCTAGATAATCCATTCCAGCAAGCAGATGACATTCTAAAAACTTTGGAGGAGTTAGAAACTTATTTGAGCAAGGTGGAGCAATCAAATACTTATGTTATGCAAAGAGCATTATCTCCAGCATTTAATTCTTTGGTGAAGCCCTGATTATTGAGACATCATGACGAGGTGGTAAGACTTGCAACTCTCTCTTGTATTAGTGAAATCATGAGGATCATAGCTGGCTTTGATTTTAATGATGATCAGATTATGAGAGAGGTATTTTATGCCATGGTAAAAAGCTTCAAAAGGTTGGATAACATGAGAGACCCTCATTTCTCAAAGAGGGCAAGATTACTTGACACATTTGCCAGGTATGGATTTGAAATCTTATGATGTTAGTAGGTTGTATTGGTGACATTCACAGGATGTTTAAAATATTTTGGACTATTTTAGATGATTTTCATTCCAGTGATGTATTAGCATCAATGCACTCTATCATGTTCACAATCTTGTTTGAGGAGGAGGATAAAATTTCTAAACTTTTGGTAGAAGATTTATGGTATGTCTGGACAAAAGGGAGAAATGTCTCACCTAAAGCTTGTATGTGGTTAAAGAGTTTAATTAATAGGCCCAAGGATCGTAGTGCTTTCCTTATGACATGCAACAACTTGCATGATGAGTTTGATAGTCATGCTGATCCAGTATAGGGAGATATTAACACATCTTCAGGTAATGATTTATCTACATTATCTTCACAGGCAGGAGTAGTTGAGGATGTTATGGATGAGCTTTGTCTTAAGGTAAGTCTAACTCAGGAGTTAGATAGTGAGGATGAGTCTGATGCTTGCATTCAGAGTGTGGAGGTGTACTCAGATGTTAGTACACTTGGTGATGAGTATGTTTCTATAGCTGCTTATGAGGAGCATGTGGTTGAGGCTCACACACATATTCAGGACTTGGGAGTACCTGATTCTGAGGAGTTTGGGATACCAGTGGAGTCAAGTCTCCAGATTGATTCTTCTCACACATTTGATAGTATGGTATAGTTGGTTGTGTCACTGTTATAGAGGGATCAGTTATGGGATGGATTAACACCATCTTTTGTGGATGGAATTTGCAGTTGCTAATTACACAACCTACAGTAACGACACATCCTGGGCAGTTGTGATTTCAGAGATTGGTTGAGTTGTGTTCGCCAATTTGATTATGGGTTCCTCTTTGTTTTACTTTTGATGATATTGTAGGTACTCACATTGATTCACAGCAGTGCAGAGCATAACTACATTTGGAATCTAGGTGGATCGAGTAGTTCATTGTTTCGAGATTGCTTGGGGACAAGCAATTTCCAGAGGGGCAGATTGTCATGTCCCCTTTTTCATGGACATTGACAGACATGATGGTTAGCCTATTATACGACTTTCGTAGGCTAATAGGATGGATAGAGGGTCATAATGGAGCTTGGCTTGACTTTGATTCGCAGAATTTCTACATTTGGTTTTCATTCAAGTTATTTCAGATGCATTGGGCATGAGCTCCTACTTTTTAGGGATATTTGATATGTAGTGGAGCACCTTTATTTTGGTATGGTCATGTGTGGAATCACTCCCTGATTCACCTGCTTCGATCGGTTTGAGGATCTGACGTATATTGAGGGAGATATTAATATTTGATTGATTTAATCAAATATTAATTATTTGGTCTCATTAATAATTAATTATTAATTATTAATTATTTTCTCTAATTTTAAATTAGAAACCCTAATGCTAATTTAAGAAAACCCTAATTAGGGCAAGCATATCTTTTGAGGGTATAAGGGTTTCACATGGAGGCCATTATTGATATGCTATTGATTATTGATATTGATTTTGAGAATTTCTTCTGTGAAGACTGAGCCTAGGGTTCAAGGATTCCATCTGCATTGGAGAACATTCCCTCTTCAATGTGTGCAATTAAGAGGTTGTGGAATATCAGCCGATCTATTGCCAAAGTGAGAGATAGCTTCATCCAGAAGCTATCATAGAATTTCAGGTTTGAGAGATAACTTCACACAAAAGTTATTACAGATATTCTAGGTATTTCTTTATTCTTGTTTTGATTCAATAAATTATACAACTAGAGATCTTCTGTGCTAGAAACATATATTTTTAGATCAGGGGTTAAAAACAGGGAAGCTTGCTTAATTGGCGACCGTGCAAAGTCCGTACAGATCAACTTAGGAACCGACCTCGGCAGACAGAGGGTTTCCAGTGACCGACATCGGTCGACTGAAGACCGACGTGGGCAGAAAGCTAACCTGTAATGATCGACGTCCGTAGTTTATCGACCGATGCCGGTGACTGTGTGTTCGACACAGCAGGCCGAGACCTTCCAGAATCCAATTTTTGCTTCCAGTTTCCAATTTTCAGGGTTTTTAAGACTGTATTTCATATTTATATGCATAATAAAGGACTACAATTATAATGGTTTAGAAGGACAAGTGATACAATCTATAATTTGTTATTAAGAGACTATATTATTGTGATCATTCTGAATTTATTCAACAGAAGTTATATCTTGTTCAGAGTTTTTTGGTGTTGCTATATTTCCTATTTGGAGGGGATATTACATGAAATAAAGTTTGGAAGAAATACATAGACTTTTTATAACTCCCTTGGTCATTAAATACCTATTAAAAAATAATTTGTTAAACAATAGCTCTCATCTTAGCCAGTCAAAATTGGCATAGTGAACATAAGGGGGAGAAGTGTGAAAACCTAAAGTATATGTCATTTTAAGGTGTACATGAGTATTATAAGGCCATGGAGGGTATTAAAAAGTGTCATAAAATCAATATTATTGATTTTTATGGAAAAATGATTCTAATTTTGAGTCCAAGTGTGAGGGGTGATATAAAATATGAGTTTTCTAGACTATAGGTAGTGATGACTTCCTTCCTAGAGTTTCTAGATGAGTAAGACTAAAAAAATGCATGGAGTGGCATGTATTAAATTATTACCTATAATTATAATCATAATAAATATCCTTAGTGTGTTTTATGACATTCAAATATGTCTAAATCATGAAGGTAGTTTTATGAGCTAGAACAAGGAGTTTCATGCCTTTTTTCATAAATTTCATGACTTGTATAGACATGTGGACCTCTTGGCATTGCATGGTTCATTAAAAATATCTTTATCATGAAATTTTAACCTCTTTTTTCATATTTTAATGTGTCCAAGTGACCTTTGTACTTCCCTTATCTTTCCCCTTTTCCAAATGCTATAAATATTGACCTTTTTAGCTCTTTTGAGTAGCTTCCATTGGTTAATGGTGAAACCCTAGCTAATTTTGTAATTGAATGACTCTTGAAGAAATAAACAAGTTATTTTTCCTACTTAAATGCTTTAAAATTTAGTGTTTTTACATCTTGTTGGTCTTATATAGTAGAATATGATCCCTAGATACTTATACATTAAAATATATACTATTGTAACATAAGTCACCAAATGATATGGCCTTTAGAATAAATTTAACATATTTAAGGATGAATAAAGAACCATTCTAAAATATAAAGTCATCATTCTTATAGGAACTAATATTACCTAGAGTATAAGGACCTACTTATGCCATCTTTTTTAGTACTTTAGTTAGAAATCAATGTCTATTTGTATCTATTATCACTTGGATTTGTATCCTTTGAGGATATGTCTCATCTCTCCTCATCTAAGTGGCATAATTAAAACACCTATAGGCTATGGGTGAGTCTTCAGATATGGCTATCTCCCTTGATTTACCACTCATATTCCACTACTACACCTAAAATTTGGGGAGGAAAGGGAGAGGAAACACATGAAATAAAACAATCCTAAAGGAGGTGATACACAAAATTTGTTGATGACTTCCAACCATATATATGTTATACATTACCAATCAAACATTCCAAATGAATAATTCAATAGTTTAATCAAACATTCCAAATGAACTATGAATCGTGAAATGTTGCTACATGTTCATTTGGAATGTTTGATTATTATTAGTGTGAAGATGGGATGATTAAATCAATGTCTGAAGGGATACTTATTGCTTTCGTAATAGTACCAATATTTGAAGAATACTATGGCCTTCCCTCACCATATATATAATATAACCATGTTTTCATCTATAATTGGTATGAATTGCACTCCTTAGAGGTCTTGGCTTCATGGGTGACTGACCCAATGAGAACTATTTACATGGATTATCAATGAAACTTTCTCATTTAAAAATTCATATAAGGAGTCAGAATTATCATAGCCCTCTTGAATAGAATATTTTGTATACCACACATTTCTTATGTGGAGATAAAGAGTCTTCCATTTCAATAAATAATCCTATAAGACCACCAGATTCCCCTACTTAGGGAAATTATTAGTAATAACTTGGTGTAAGCAATACATGACACTTGAAACAATGGTGCCCCCTATTTATTCTGAGCTACTTATTATATACAATCTTTGTAACATATTAATTGAGTAAAAGTTCTTGGTATCTTGAGAATCCAAAATTTGTGCCTCAACTCTTTTTTTCAATGCATACTCATAGATTTAAATGTAATATAAGAGTGATTATGGAATGGTTGTACCCAATGGTCTACTAGTTGATCAATGAATTCAAGATGTATAGGGTTTCTCCTAAAATTAGAAAAACCTTTAAATACATGGGTAGCTACTGGTTAAACTTGAATTGCATTATTATCATAATGTAAGGAGTGATGATATTCCCTCTTAGACTACCAAGTTTTATGCTAATAAAGATAGCTAAAGAAGAAATGTCCTATCAAATTCTACATCAAGTTGATGGAATATTCAAGGACAAGAATAAAATGACCACCTATAAGGTTATTTACAAACTGGGGAGGACCATGATTACAAAGTGGTATGATATTATTGTAGTTACTAGGGATAGGGATTTGTACCTATTACCTAAAGATGACTTCAGACCATGGGACCCAATAAGGTCATTTCCAAGCATATATTTAAATTCAAGAAAGATGTAGTAATAGAATACAGGCATAAAGAAGAAATCCACTAGTGGACGTATAGAGATGCTCTGAATGATGAGGTGGTACTCTAGAATGTAATAATGAAGAACATTTAACTAGAGATGAAATAGGATAGGAAGAATGAAAAGAAAGATATTGCTAAGTCTAAACCACCACCATCATATGGGAACATGCTTGTTTCTAAGTATGAGGAAGGGAAATATGAAGAAGATGAAGACAAGGTTCCTCTTATTAGGAACAATCCAAATAGACCTCCATAATTATCCATTTCAATTATTCATGAATTATCTTGAGGCTTTGAGTAAGGATGATCTAGAAGTCAATCTGACCCTTCACAAGGGCCTACAATAATCACTACATTTACTATGGGAGCCATTATATAAATCCTAGATCAACCTAACCCTATTGTTATTGACCTTGAAGAATTAGAATAATGCATTGAACTCTTTATGGAAGAAGTGCAGGCACTAGATGGTAGAAACATTGAGAAAGCCTACAAGAGGAAAAGGGAGGCTAAGACCAATATGAAAGGATAAATAACCCCTCCAATAGCTTTTAAAGTGATTGTAGAGACTCCAAAACAATCAATTCTTATAGACACCCAAGTTTTGAAAGAAAAAGGAACTTCTCCTTCCCCAAAAGTTTATCCATCTACTACTATTGTTGCCACTAACACACCATAGAATACCCTTGGTACAAAATCTCCTAATGTAATTTCATCACCATTTCATTAATTTCTAATTGTAATTACATCTCAAATTACTTCCACTTCCATATTCTCTCCTCTTACCATTTATTCCCTATCAATAATCACAACACAAACTAGAATCCTACATGAGACTACTCTTATTTTTGCTTCCACAAGTATCCCATCCATTATTATGCCCCTATTGGCTTCATTATCATTAGTAACTAAAACTACCACTACTCAATATTTTGTTGATATTAGTTTTTGCCAAGCTAGTGTTTCCTTAGGATTTATCATCTGCTATTTCATTTCTCATGCATTAGTGATAGTTAGACTGTTAGTTCCACTTCTTCCTAGGAAACAATAATTAAACACTTATTATTGGTTCCCACACATTGGAAAGGCCATTAAGACCCATTTTAATACTTTTCACCTTTCTAAACCCACCTTTGCTTGCATTTCATTTCAATGTTGCTACAACTTCAAAGGTGATTACACCACTAAATATAGGCCCTACAAGAACTCCATTTGGTACACTTGGGTAGATAGACCAAACAAACTTACCACACATTATTACTACATCTATATCCTCTTACTTAGCTATAACATGTCTAATGCTACCTCCAACAAATCTAATTCTTGATATTGTCCAAAATTGGGTCACATATATTAAACTAGTAACAAGATAAGAGAGACCTTAGGTAGTCCACCCTATTTCATAGATTGGCATGAAATTTGATATTGTTATAGGTACCATGAAAATAGTGGTGAAGAGGTAGGTTGAATAAAACCAATATAGCTTAGTTATGGCTCATGAAAGTGAAAATTCCATCTTCACTTTAACAAAAAATAAGAAGGATAGTCTAGGTTGATTAGATGAGTAAATAGAGGACCCTATGTCCATGGTCTAAGCCAATGCAAAATATAAAGTGGCCTTAATGAAAGGTATGTATTAGGAGGTGAAGAAATTTATGGAACAAGCATTGCATATAGTGCAAGAGAATACTGTAGTCTAAAAAATAAATGTAATCTTCAATGTCTTCAACTTATACAAGGTCATGAAGAAAAGGCAAGATGATGGGACTCTATAGTTTAATGTGGTCATTAAATATGACAAAAGACTTGTAATATATGATGAGAAAGTTGGAAAACCTTGCTAGAAATGCAAGGAATAACAACTTATTAGAATTTAAGACAATTACACTTGAATACACCATCTCAATATAGACTATAATGATGGATATAAGGAGATTATTAAAAATATGGATAAAACAATTTAAGGATGTAACTACATCCTTTAAAGAAATAGAGTTTATGGTTTCCATAATGATAAAGGAATATATGGTCACTAGGATGACCAAAATTAATGACATATTTATGAATGACTAAGATTTTAGGGCTCAGATGAAAGTATTTTTTCCAAAATTCCTATAAGACAGCTAATGCAATAACTTCCACTAAAGTGATGAACATTGTGGATTTTGTTAACCAAAGGATAAAGAGAGATGAGGCTATTGAAAAATCACTATGACCTATACTTGTAGAGCATGGTATGATTATTCAATAAATACCCAACCTATTTCAGCCTATAATCCTCAATTTTCATCAAACTAACTAGGACTGCTTAGTATGCTTTGAAGTTTGGATAAGGGAGGAGGTAAAGAAACAAAGGATGCAATAGCAATTCGGCCAATAAATATCTATCCAACAACCCATTTCATGGAAATAAATAACACCTCAAAAACCTCCTCCAATCCAACATCAAATGGCATTACAATGACAAGTTCCCAATCAAGCACAATAGCCATAAAGAGCTCATCCAAGACAACCAAGGCTTTGAGGAATATTCTTCTTTTCTTTGTAAATTCAAATTTGGAATATTCCCTTATAATATGTGGAATTTTAGTTATTGTTATTCAAAAGGTAAAATCCACTTGGATATATTTGGGAATATTTTATTGGGGCCACTTGAACTTGCATAGGCATTTTTATTCCCATATATAGCGGTATTCCCCATCATTGTAATTGTTAAGAACAATTATTAGAGAATCAAAAGAGCCATGAATTTGTGTGATTATTTGAATTATATGTTATGTGTTTTTTAGTTTATTCTTCTCATGATTTTAGATAATCAATGGTTTTTTTTATCGTAACTAATTTGGAAATAATTTCAATATATGAATCTATTGGTTTATGTGCTCTATTTCATCTTATTTATAGTTGAATGTACTTTTATAATTTCATGTGAATAAATAAATTTTGTGCAACATAGACTTTCATATATGTGCATCTCATTTCCTTTGAAGTCTCAATTTCATTCATTTAGATTTTATTATTACACTAGGGTTGGTGAATTTTATTTTTACATTTATTTTCATTGAGGTTAGAATAATTGACACCTCTAATCATCTAAACCAAACTTTTTTTTCTGCCCTATCCTACTTACCTTTGGATATATGCCATGAGACATTTTAGTTTATCTCATTCTATAAATATTCATGGTTTTTTTTGTGTTTGGGAATTTTTTTTCAAATTTTAGAGAAATTTCACAAAGATTAACAAGAAATAAAGTGTCATTGTTGTATACTATGTTATCTCTATAGTAGGATCTACATGTAGACTTATAAGTGGTGGCCATATCTCTATTACTTTTATATTTTTAGTAGTATTTATGTAAAAAAATCAAGCCTTGAATTTTTCAAGACTTAAAATTGATTTTATTACTTTCCTATCATTCCCTAGTGGCATAGAAAGCACATTAAGTTCATCATTATGAAGGAAAAAAAGATGGTACTAGAAGTAGCACCCCTATGCAATTAATTTCATGCATCTTGGTGAAATTGTAATGTAATTTATTAAATATATGCATAATTGTCTCAAAGTACAAAAATATTTTTAATCAATACTAAATATATACATTTTTTGTATGAATCTTTTCATTCTTTAAAGGATTCCAACAAAGTTAGTGTTCATTCATATAAATTTGGAAATATTTAATTATATTATCTAAATTTATGGAGAAACTTAAAGATAAATGAAATACCACATTATTTAGGCATATTTAAGGTTATTTTGATCATATTTATAAAGGTTGACATAAATTTGGTAAATAATCCAGATATTTGTGACAATTTTTGCAAAGGTCAATCATTGAAACCTTGATTGTACTGAATCTAGTCATTTAAGATCATAATTGCTATAATTCACTTTAGATTGAGTAAACCTTTGCATAAATTTATGATAAAAAATAATTTGAAATGATAAAATTCTCTCAAGTTGTTAAATTGGGTGTAGAAATTCTTTTGAATACTGATCTAACACTAATCTTTGTAGGCTAATGTGTGGAATTGACAATATTTGTGTAGGTATTGAGAACTCTAAGGTTTCAAAGCTTGGATCCTCAAAGATCAAGGTAAATATATTTGATCTAGTTTGTAAAAGATTTTATATAATAATTTGACTAATCTTTATAACATTTTACACCTATGAAGCTACCTTTGAAGTTCTTCTACTCTCTAGTTATTAATAACCATTATGCATTTAGGAGTTGCCTAGTATTGGAACCACATCTCAATCTAAAACTAGGGTCCCTTTAACATCCCTATAAACTCATAAGAATGTGAGAGAAAATAAAGGTAAACATAGGAAGTCCAAGACCCAACCAAACTCCCCATCTAACAAAAAAATTTCATCCTTCTTGTCAATCATGCATGGTTAGTTAGATCATCCATTAATGTCTTAGGATCTATGCATGATCTACCAAAGAACCAAGAAAAATATTTGAGACTCTTCACCCCCATCGATAGAATAACCACTAAAGAGCATATAAAGTAATTTAAAAAATCTTTAAATATTATTAATGTAATTCATTAGGACATGGCTTGCCACCTTTTTCCATTTACATTTTGAGATGTAGCTTATGATTGGTTCCTCAATTTGCCAAAATATTCCATCATGGGATGGGATCAATTTAATGATACTTTTATTTCCCAATTTTTTAGGGTAGTAAGCCTAAGAGTTATGTATTAATAGTTCACCACCCTCAAAAGGGACATAAAGGAACCAATTAGAAAATTTAATTCAAATTTCCAAATAATGTATATCCTAACATCCCCACCCTATAGGCTGGAAGATAATTTGGCTTTGGAAATATATAAAAATGCCTTAGACCTAATGATAATTATCTTCTTAAAAAGAGCCTTGAATATTAACATGTTAGCTTTGGAATATGCAAAATCTATTCATATTGATGAAAAAATGCACTTACAAGGGTATCCCACCTTTGTTATACCAAAAAATGACCTGACATTACGTACTTTAAATGTCCTACACAACATGAATCAAAATCTACTTGAATTAAACCAAATGCAAGTAATTAACCAGTTTCCATTAAGCCATACTCACCCAACCATCATCTAGGATTCTTCAACCAAGTGAACACTAGAGGACATCCCCATAATAATATCAGTCAAGCACTGGTGCCCTTAAATAACACCAACATTCAAATTTCAATCCAAAATAATAAGTCATAGCCTTGAAAGGGAGAACTAGATTTAATATAGAGAACCATTATGAAATTCACTAATGATTTATTGGATCTCAAGAATCAAATGGGAAATATTGGTGAGGATTCCAATAAAAATTGTAACTTATAGAGATATAATAGATGATTCAATAGCTCTAATGTTTTATTATTTTTAGAATAATGGGGTTTTATTCCTAATTAAATAAACAAGTTTGAGGAAAGTAAATAAGTAAATAATATGCACAAATTAAGCTACTAATTTGTGTAAACAAATTTATATTTTTCCTTTTCTAAATATAGTAATAAATAAGAGAAATCTAATTTATATTATTATGAATGATATATACTGAGACAAGGTCTGATACTGAAGGAAATGACTAGGAAAATATCAAAAATGGGATCTTGAGGTTTATTTCTAGATTAGATAGGAGTGCCAGAGGTGGGACACCCTACTGTATAGCACTATAGTCCTTTTGTGGCACTATGTATAGGTTGCTTAAGCTTTATGGGTTTTATTTAGAAAACCTATGTTACCCTATTAGTGAAATATCAAAGCTTGGAAGCCTATAGATCTTGTTTTGCATCTATTTTAAATCTTAAAATCCCTAGGATATATTTGTGCTTGAACTTGAATTAAAACTTGGAAAAGATAGATAAGGGGTTAGTGTGTAAAGGATATGATGGATGCACTTCACAACCCATGTGTGGGCATGTTGCCTACATACCAATAATTTGACGATGGATAAAGCTAATGGTTTAATGGTGTATGATAAATGCAACTAAATGTACTTTACATGGATAGAGACTGGTGTAAAGGTTTGAATAAACTTGAAATGATCTTGGAAGGCTATATGTAGAGAATAGGTAAGAGCACTAGAGTGTACTTGCTTATATTCTTCCATGTTTCTATAAATGAGTACCAACCCTTCTAAATGGACTTTAAGTGGCATTTTATAGGGAAAATAATGATCACGAGTTAAATGAATTCACATTAGGCTAACAATAAAAATGATAAGGATCTGAAATAATCTAATTGTTAGGACCAATTTTACACTTGGTCAATATCACCAAAATCAAGACACCCTAGGTTTCAGTGGTCATGCCCAAGTTAGACATTATTGTCCAGAGGGAATCAGACCTAGGGAGATGTATTTAGACTTGAAATAGTTTCTTGGGTCTATAAGGGTTAAGTTTTGAGGGATATGGATGAGTGGGAATTAGTGAAATAATAGCCTAAAAGGGTTGTGTAAGCAATTAGGAAAACATATAGATTAGGTGTCATTAGCCATGGTTAAGTCATCCAATTTCACATTTTATATGACTAAATTTATCTCCCCTTTATTATAGTGATGTAAAAAAGTGAAATATTAGGATAAAGGAAAGTAAAAATCATACCTAAACTTACCTATAAGGGAGAAGCTCATGAAGCTATGTGATGTTAGATGTGCATAGAGAGCACACTTTGAAGTGTGAATCTATAATGAAAACATAAAATTAGATCAGCTCTTACTAGATATTCTATATCTAAACTAAGAATGTATAGAATTGGAATAAGAGGAAGAGAAAGGAATGAATACACCTCACTAGGTATGTGAACCAATACAAGACCTATTATGATGTTGGATTGTGGTAGATGATGATGGGTATTAGTTAAATCAAGATTAATATTTTGAATAGAGCTAAGTGCCCAATTATATAGAAGGTGGATCAATAAATTAAAGGCTGGCCCTTTATCTCCATCATTGACAACTAAGTTAAGTTAATGAATCATGCATCTGTTAATCAATGTCTAGACCATGTGTCCAATCCCTCTAAATAGATAGCTCAAGAATATAAAGGTTGTCCCTTTGGCTCCATCATTACCTCATAATATGACATGAATAACATGAATGTATTCTAAAAACTAGGCCACTCTTGGCCATTTCAAAAGATGGAGGTTAGGTTTATATGAAATTCACTTTAAAACTAATGTACTAGGCTTATGTGAAAGACAAATTGGGAAATCAGGTACTTATAATGTTAAACTTGTATGAATGTTCAACTTTAAAGTGATGCTAATAACCTCTAGATGGAGTAAGGTATGCAACTATTGAGAATGCATGGATAATAAACTAAACTCAAAAATTTAAGAAGACCAGTGTGTCATGCATATTACCCCCAATCATTAGTGTCTATAACATGTATTCTAATATATAAGTTATGTCATCTACCTAATCTATAACTAAAGGTGAGAACCATAATGACATGCATGATAACCCCTTATATCTAGATTATGTAAGAAAACTATACTAAATTACTAATTTTAATTGATCTAGATGTGTAAAAATTATATCTAAACTAAATTTTTTGCCTATTTACAAAACTTGAGTGTTTTTATGCTTATATAGGAGAACCAAAATTAGGACACCCCTATGTTTGGTATTATTGTCCATTTCCAAAACTATTGTCCTATGTTAAAACTAGTTGCTGATATGGAACTATCACTATTGTTCTACTCTATTTTGACTAGTTTGACCTCTAGATTATGAATAAGGTGATCTGAATGTTTCTATTTCAATTATTAGGATATTTTATCTCTATGACAAAACCCCTATTTTTTTCCCCCTCTTATAAGGGTAGGAATGATGAGCCTATAATGACTACACTTAGAAGAAAGAGTCCTACAAGTATGTTAAGTTATATAGATATATGATATAGTAGTGATATTTCACAAGATATTCATAGATATATCAGTATTTGTATTGATATATTGTTAGATCAATAGGGGTATGCCTAGATAAATATAACAATGTAAAATCATGTGTAAGGTACTAAATTGTAACTAGAAATGCTAGATGTTAGGTGTTAGTTGGAGGGATGGAGCGTGATGTCCATCATGCAATCCAAAAAATTAACAGAAATGCATGATGTGGATAATGGAATTTCACACATTAAGAAGAGAACAAGCAATCAAAAAAATAATCAAGAAATAAGAAGCATATTGGGATGGCCAAGGGGCCATGTAAACAAGGGACATGGGCACATGTCACTCAAATTAGAAAGAAAGTATAGAAGGTATGTTCAAATGCTACATACACATACAAGTTAAATAATCAAAGTTGGTATAAGGGCCATAGGCACATGGAAGAGTACAATCAAAGGACATTAGAAAATGTCCTAATGCACACACATAAATAAAAGAAAAATACATTGGAAAATGTCCTAAGGCATAAATAAGAGTTAAGTTGGAACTGGAAATGCAATCAAATAAGATACACTAAGTAAGAGGAAAAAGTATGTAATAACTGGAAAGGTAGCATCACATCTAAATAATCAAAGCAAATTTGAAAGTATGCAAAAACATGTATAGTATAAGACTAGGTATATTCTAGGAAATACACAAGTACTAGATACTAGTGAAATGCTGATATAGTAATCTATAAATTAATGTATATCAACATGATAAGTCAATGTGTGTAGTGTAGGAATGACATAACTTAGATGGTGTAGTCATGTAGAAGATGCCCCTAATGGGAATGTATATCAATGTGTGTCTTGAATATAGTAGTAGAAATTCCCCATTAATGGGTATAGTGAAGTAATCAAGTATTTGGATGTCATTGAACACACTCAAAGAAGATTAAGTGAAGCATGATAGTGTAGAAAAATTGACATACAATAGCATGAAACAACAACTATAAGTCCTAACATGATAGTAGTAATGTAAATCATGGATGATGCATATAATTGAAATGTTTTTAGTATTTTTGACATATTTGAATGTTTTTCTATTTTTAAATAAGCTATGTATAGGTAAAGCTATGAAAAAGTGATACTAATCGATGAGTTTTGGATGAGACTCCATATCATGGTATCATGTATCAAATAATTGAATCATGCATGACCATGAGACATGATTGAATGTCTAAGATTATGAAGTTAAAATCTATGTATGTTGTAACTTCTCTAAAATCTTTGAAGTTAAAATAAAATGTGGGTTCCCCCTATAACTATAAGAAGTGGATGAAACTATAGGGATCTTAGAGACCCATGTAGAAGTAGAAGAAGCTCTCTACATAGGTGCTCTCTATGTAGCTGTATGAGACCTTAATGTTACTTCTCTAGGTGTGAACATTGTAGTTTGAAGTTGTCTAGAATATTTAAATTATGGAGGTGTGATAACCCTCTATCCTAGTGATGGATGTTGTAACTATGGCTAGATATAAAGTGGAAACAAAACTAAAATTGGAGGATACTCTAAAATAGTTGCAATAACTAAAGCTAGAATTTGTAAGATAGGAGATGGATCTAAAGTGTGGAGTGGTGACTAATAAGGAACTATATTAACTATAATAACCTAAATAGTGCAAATGAATTTCATGCATCTATAAAATGTAGAGGGTATTGCCCCATGTTTTTTAATCCATGGTTGAGCAAGTAATATGTCAAAAAATCTTGCACTATGAACTATAGTGAATGGCATTACCAAATATGTAGGACTAAAATGTAATGGAAGTACTATCTCACCCAATGAACTATGTATATACCCATTGAAACCACTAATAATTATGTCTGTTAGAGTGTTATCTTGCTCTAAATAAACTAAATGCTGTAGTAGTGTTAAGGTGCACATGTTAAGGCTAGAACTATTGTCTATAAGCACACTGTAAATATGTTGATTATGAATATGTGCTCTAATAAATATTGCATTATAACCTATGTTATCCTTCATAATATCCTAATTTGAAAAATATATTAAAGGTCTAATTAGAACTATAGACTCATACACGCCTATCATATCTCTCAAAGAAAGTGCTTCAATTGAAGGTGCCTAATATGTAGTTGGTGGAGGATGTGCATGGTATGTATGGTGAACACTTAAGGTGTCCTCTTTATATTATTTAGAATGATTTGGAAAATGATCTAAGAATATTTTCAAAGCTTTATCTTGTGTTGGATTTTCCTTTAGAGGCTCAACTGAAGTGCCTAGATTAAGTAGATTATCATCTATCGAGTCATGTATCTTATGTATAAAATTGATGCATCTATTTTTTGTGTAGTTTGATGCCTTATGAAAATCACAAAATGCATGATGATAATATCCCCATGGAAGAGGATTTTTTGGGTCAAATTCCTAGGTATGAGGGAGAGTGATGATGTTACATTCCAATAACTACTGTAAAACCCTAGCTAGAGAAACTAGTAGATTAGTGAATCTATGATGAAGAGGTGCTGATAAAACCACATGCTGAGGGGGCTCTAAAGTTACATTGACTATTAATTGATTTTGATTATTATTTTCATTAATTTTAACCTTATATTGACTTTTCTATTACTCTTGTTTGTTGTGTCTAAAATACTCGAGTACTTATGTTTGCCCATTGAAATTAATTTTACTTCTCTTTATTTGAGTGTATGACATAATTTGGTAAGGAAGAGAATCTTTTAAACATAATAAATTCATGCAATGTTGGTAGAATTCTCTATTTAAATATGTCCTATAACTCTTGATTAGCCATGGGGCTAGTTAGCTTAGCCAGAATAGTCTTGTATCTAAGAACATAATCTGTGAGGGGCTCATTTGACCTTTGTTTCTAATGAGAAAGCTATGCATAAGAAACCTTATCACCAATTTTGATACTAAAATGTGCTAGGAACATGTCTGCTAAAGGACTGAATGCTATGATTGACTAATTTGGTAGACTATAAAACCATTATAAAGTAAAATCCTTTAGACTCTATGGAAATATCTTGGTAAGTAGACAGTCATTGGGTACATAATCCAAACATGCTATGTGAGAATCTCTTGAATGCATCTCTACATCACCCTTTTCATCATATAGAGTGAGCTTGGGTTGAACAAAACCTTATGATAAGGGTGTAGAAGTAATGAGTTGTGCTAATGGTGTATGCAGTAAAGCAAAAGAATCTGATGACTATTACACCTTGGATTGAAGAAAACTTATCTCTTGGATAAGGGCTGCCACATTAGGAGATAGGGATGTACTAGCTATATAATGGTGGCATAGAAGAAGGTTGGGCTGCTATAGGGGGTTGTTGAGACATAGTTTCCCTTGTAGTGTCATTTTCAATTGGTTGTTTTATGGGAATGAAAGACTCAACTTTATTAGTTTTTTTATTTTCATGATAGATTGAAAAATTAGTGTATGATCTTTAGGTTGTTAAGTATTTTTCTAAAATTTTGTAAAATCAATTCTTTGTTGAGGATAACTTCATTATCAATAATAGGTGGAAGTGGATTGGTAGTCCAATGTGGTGGAGTATGATCATCGATATGTACATCATACTTGGTATTTCATATTAATCATTATCAAGGTTATCCTCATGAAAATTTGTGTAATCTAGATGTGTAAAATCTATAGCAAGAATCTAATCTAATTGTTTATCCATGGTATATGGGCAAGTTGAGGGAATCTAAGTGAACTCAAGAGGTTTTCCACTACATCTTTCACTTCATCTTGAGGGAAGATATGCAAGGAACTTATGTGGCATATGGAAAAAAACTTGGATAATAGTATAAAATATTAAACTATTATAATCTAAACAAGGAACTAGAATATGCATATAAAGGATACAAAGCTCTTAAACATGTAAGGTGATACCTCAAAAATCAAGTAGTTGATAGTATATGAAACTAAAGATTTTTCAAAAATATTTGTGAAAAATACTATGAAGTTTTTGTTTTAAAATTGATTTTGAGTCTGATATGCAACTAAAAACTTTAAAAATGATTTGAAAAGTACTGAAAAGTAACCGGGAGTTTAGTTGATGTGATATAGGGATTTTTAATGAATTTTTATAACTAGTGTGATATTTTTAAAAGTTTAATATAAATCTATAGATAATTTGTATAATTTTCCATGAAAAATTGAGGAAAAAATAGAAAATATTTATAGAATTAGCAATATATTTTTCCTAGTGTTTGAAATGTTTTTGTATGCAAGAAGGACCTAGTATGTGTAAACTATGGTTTTAACAAAATATGTGATATTTATGCAATTAATTTATTGAATTTTTATTTTTAAAATCAAGAAAAATAAAGAAATTATGGAAAAAGTCAAAAATAATTATTCGTAGGTTTTTTAGGATTTTTATACCAAATTCAAAGTAAGTTAGGTTCACCAAATGTTTTATTGTTTTTAGAATAGTGGGGTTTTATTCCTAATTAAATAAATAGGTATAAGAAAATTAAATAAATAAATAAGATGAAAGAATTAAGATAATAATTTGTGTAAATAGATTTGTATTTTTACCTTCTCTAAATATAGTATTAAATAAGAGAAAACTAACTTAGCTTATTATGAATGATCCAAACTGAGACAAGGTCTGATACTAGAGGAGCAAGACTAGAAAACTATCAAAAATAGGATCTTGAGGTTCATTTATAGATTGGATAGGAGCATAGAAAGTGGGACACCTTGCTATTTGATGTTATAGTCCTATTCTAGCACTATTGTCCAAGTGGTTTGAACTTTCTAGGTTTTATTTGGTAGGCTTATCTTACCTTATCATTGATCCAATCCTATAATCTTATGGAGCTCATTTTGCATCTATTTTTAATCTTCATATCCTTAGGATCTCCTTTTTCTTGAAATTTAATGGAAACTTGGAAAATATAGAGAATGGGTTAGTGTGTAAAGGATATGTTAGATGCACTTCATACCCTATATATTGGCACACTGCCTACATACCAATACTCTGAGGAGGGATCAAGCTAATGTAGTTATCCCATTGAACTATTTGGTGTAATTATGTATGATAAATGAAACTAAATGCAAAACTAGATGTACTTCAGATGGCTAGGGACTAGTGTAATGGTTTGAATATGCTTGGAACGATTTTTGAAGTCTATATGCAGAGAATAGGGAAGAGTGTTTGAGTGTAGGTAATTGTATTCTTGATTTTTTCTATAAATGAGTTCTGACCCTTTTAAATGGATTTTTTTAGTGAAACTAATGATCATGTTAAGTCCATAAGAAAAAGGATAAGGATTCAAAAGAATCTGATCATTAGGACCAATTTTACACTTAGAGCTCGCTATGAATTAAAATATGCCATGCCATGAGATACATATGAGCAATCATGAAAATATATATTCTAAGAGTCTATCAAGCAATGAAAATCTTTTGCATGTCTTAATTTCAATCTAACTAGGTATCTTAGTCATATTTAGGTCATGCAAGTACTTAGATGGATATGAGGTGGAAACTACGTGTTGAAAGGTGTCAATATTTAGCTCTAAAGCTAAAAATTATGGAAAATCAAAGACAAATTAAAGCTAAATTAAATTATGGTAAAATTAATTGATCAAATCAATAGTCTAAAGTTATTTGAAATATATGCAAAGTTGATAAGCTTTCCATTGATATAGCATGAACCAGGATCACCATCAATATTGCATTAATCAAAGTGGTCATTAAAAAGGCTACACAATCAAGGCTATTATTATTTGCATTTTGTATCTATAATCATTTGCTTTCTCTAATATCTACACTCTCATAATTTGACAAAGCTCAAGTTGTTAGTAAATTGCATTACTGACTACCATTATTGGAGCTTGAAAATTATAAAAGGATATTATTAACAAAATTTGACCTTGTCGATCAAATTGGTACCCCTATATTTAAAATACTAAAATTTTAGGTTTATATGTGGTTTAATATTATGAAAAAATGTATATCATAGGTTATTTGATGTTATTTAATGTAATATTAGCCTTAATCATTAGTTTTTAAAGTCCTTATATCATTTTGAGTCATTTTGGGGTCAAAATAGGGCATTAAATGAGTTTTAAAACCTTCTAGTAAAGTTTGATGGTGTAATAATGGTTATTTAATGTGAAATATGTCTTATTATTCCTTAATCAATTGTTCATAACTAAAAGTTATAGGTTCTTTAGAAGAAAGAGTAGTTTTCTTGGGAAAAGAGAAGAGATTGGCACTTGTACGACCCATCAGAGAGTTTTACATGTGGGATAAGGTCATGGTATTATTTTTTAGATTCATAATATCCATATTCATTAATTTAAGTACTTTTTAAGTGTCAAAATTTGGCTAAAACCATTCTACTCCTTTTTCACCCTTCTAGGCATAAAAACTAGTCTTTAGGTTTGTACTTGGTATGGATAGTTGGAGAAATTATAGGTCAAACACCTTTGGGAGGTGAAATTACACTTAGAGAGATTAATTTTAATAATAATATTTCTAATAATGGTGGTTTTTTATTTATGAAGCATCTTCACGAAGTTGACTATATTTTTTTACTTGTTAATATGTGCACCCTACAGGTTTTACTCTTGTTTGGATGATTTTGCACAATCAAATTATTGATATCGGTTATATATTATTTTTAATACATTATTTAATGTTAAATATTATTGGTTTCAATTTTTTTAAATATTTTATAGCTCAAACAAATCACTTTGTAGGAAGGTGTTGATAGTGGACTTGCACTCCAATTTCACCATTTGTAAAAAACTTCTTTCTCTAAAATCAATTTAATATAATGTGGAATGATGTATTACTCACTCTAAGGGTTTTTGGAAAATATATTTCTTTAAAATTTTAAATCTTAAAAATAAGCGTCATTGAGGTTGTAGTGTAATTGGATACACAGTCAGCTCCCAGCTCATCCTCAGTCCTAGTCATAATTTGTAAAGATATGAACACATTAATAAAGGAGTTATTATAGTCTCAAGATGTTTATAAGGCTATTATATCATGAAAAAAACCCAAGTGACACCATAGAAATCATGATAAGATAGGCTTTAGTATGCACATAATTAGGTAACCATTAATGAACATATACAAGTGTCCTCATGAATAATATCACATTTAAGAGGAGTTTTGAGATAAGAAATGTCATTAATATTAGAAAGAGTCTATGTATAATTCTTGAGGAAACTCAAAACTCATAAAGAATCTTGAAAACCATGTGTTCTGCCAAATTACCCATCTTCATTGACTAAGTGTGCAGAAGTCCACCTATAGGTGGCTTAACAGAGAATAAGAGGTGTCATGAGAAGTGTTGAAGCATGGTATAAAAAATTTATTGAAGTATTAATACATTTTATTTATTATGTTAGACTCATTTGAGATTTCAGGTTAGAAATTTAACATGGAAAAACCTTCAAAACATGAGATGATAGTTTTTAGGCCCTTTATCCCTAAAGATGTAAAATGGAGGTCCAAGGCATTTTGATGAAGATCACATAATAGGGATATTAAAGGTTTTGATGCATATAATAACCAAATATTATATTACCTACATAGTAAAAGGACTCCATAAAGTTATAGGGGTAGAATATTAGTGGATATTGACTATTGGAGACCTCAAAACTTTCATTTAATCACTGATTTCAAGCATTGATGTCTACATCATTTGGACCTCACAGAGACCCTTCACTAAAAGTTACAAGCATAAAACATTACATCATGATAAAATAGTTATATTAAATGAAAGGAATGTTTATTATCTAAAATATCATCAAATAAGGAGGATATGTAATGTTTTAGGTCATATAGACACCTACAGGTGTCCCTTCCTTTAGGGACATCCACCTATAACATACCTTAACTTATATAGAATCCATAGCAAGGACTTAGGCATGAAGATATAATTTTGGGCCAATGGAAGATGTTTTTAAATGCCTAAAATTATTCCAAGAGATGTATGACATTTTATAAGGATTATTTTCACCTATAGGGTCATAAATATTCACCTACAATCAATTTTGTTTTACTGTATGCAACAGTGAACAAAAGGGTGATAATTATTGACGTGTATATAGATAAAACATGAAAAAAATGGTATAAATAGGTCAATTGTGATCCTAGGATGCTATTTATAGGTCTATAACATTATATTAATCTTATACATGTAGGGAAACCTACAAGAATCATCCTTTGGTAGAAACACACAATACACAATCAACTAACTATGACTAACCTTGTGAGAAATCCAAACCCAAAATTATGAATTCAAGAAAATACATTTTAAATTTAATATTTTAAGGTTTTATTAATTATTAAATACTATTTTAAAACTCTTATTCATGTAAGGTAGCCTACATGGGTCACCCTTGAGTGAGAAACATAGGGAATACAGTCAAATCTTGCACACAATCTTGACTAAGAAAAGGTTATAAGGAGTATGTTGGAAGTGAGAGTCATAAATATATATGTAAAAACACAAAATATTCATAATATCCTCATAACACCATCAATATGGGTATATAGTAGATAAGTGGGTCCCATGTTACATCATAGAGTCTACATTCCATATTATACACATAATCTATCTCCACACAAGTCTGTCTTAGGTCTTTGAAAATTTAAAAGTATAAATTATGTTATCAAGGAATAAAATATTGTAAAAATAATTTTTAAGCATTATATTCCCTTCTAAAATAATCACCATTATCTGATGAAATATGGGAGTTCCCTCTATTTCATCTTACACATAGGGTACTCCTTTTGTGCATGAAACTTGTAGTCTTGCGGAAATGAGGATGAAATAGTGAACCAGAGGTTAGTTGACATTTATAGAAGGTGTGATAAGTTGAAATAAATATAAAAAACATGAGGATCATGTAAAATAATTATGAAACCTAAAAATTGGTCTAAACCTACAAGAATTGTAGTTAGGATTATGTAGGTAGGTTTTAACAGTGAATCCAAATGGAGAACCATTTTCAATTATATCATGAGATAATATTTCAAACCTATTATACCATATTAATAATGTCATTATTGTTATATTTAATCTTCCACATTATAGATAAATCATTAGGAATCCATTTTTATACTTAGAGACAACATTAGGCCTATGAAAATGATGAATCAGGCTCAATAAGGCAATTTTGGATGCTCACATATCCCTTGAAGATATGCATGAGAATATAAGAAGTCAAATAATTTTTATGAAGGTATTGAACTATGAATTTTTGGAATTATTTTTAAAATCTAATGTCCAATCTTTATGGATAAACCTTAAGAGTGGAAATAGGCTTAAAACCATTATTAAACCCTTGAAAGGACCCAATTGGGAAGATGAATATGGTGAGATACCAAAATGGAACAGTTTTCCTATAATGATGATTGGAGGTTTTAGAATACTCAATCAAGCTCCCTAAAATCAATTTTAGTTATACAAAAAATATATGGATAGGGTAAGAAATGGGTTTTTTTGACTGAGTTGTGTATCGGATAAGTTGTAGGAACATTCAAGAGATAGAATAAAGTTTAGGGGGAATATTATGACATGTTATAACTCCATATGTAAATTTCATGCCTTTAAAAAAAAATAAGTTTTCAACTAATAGCTCTCATATTAGCTAGTCAAAATTGGCCTAGTGACCAAGCTAGTGAGAAGGATAAAAAATTCAAGTGAGCTAATTTTAAGGTGTGCTTGATGCCTTTAATGATATTTAGAGTATTGAAACATTTGATACACCCCAATAGATTTATTTTAATGAGAAAATGAATCCAAATTTAAGGCTAAGTGTTCAAGGTGTTGGAAAGATGAGTTTCTTAGACTACATATGGTGATAACTAATTTTACGAAGGTTCTAGATGATAAAGACTACAACAAATACATGGTGAGGCATGTTTAAAATCATTAACATTCATTACAATAATTATACTTATACCTAAGCAGTTTTGGTACATTAAAATAGAGGTGAAACATGAAGGTAGTTTTTTGAGCTACAATGAGAACTTTCATACCACTTTTCATGAGTTTCATGACTTGAGATGACACTTATGCTTATTAAACTTGTATATTTAATTTCAAATATCTTTCTCATTAATATTTAACTTCTTTTATAATATTTAAAAGTGTCCTTGTGACCTTTGTATTTCTCTCTCTCTCTCTCTCTCTCTCTCTCTCTCTCTCTCTCTCTCTCTCTCTCTCTCTCTCTCTCTCTCTCTCTCTCTCTCTCTCTCTCTCTCTTTCATGTTTTATAAGAACTAGCCTTTTTGGCTATTATAACTTATTCTTCACCTAAGTATGGTGAATCCCTAATCATTTACATACCATGGATCAATAATAATATTTATTTTTACCTCTTCCATGGATATTATTAGTTTTTTCATTTGGAATGTTTAATTTTTCATAAGTTATGACTCTTGTTTACTTAACATGATTATCTCATTCTCTCACCTATTTGCAATTGGAAATCTTCTTCTTGTAGGGCATGTGAAGTGTTTTATGATGTGTCAAGGTTGAGTGAGTTATTATATTCAAATAGTGCTATTTTAGGCCTTTTGTCTAGTCTTCTTATCCTAAACATTCATCACAACCTCATAATGTAACATTAATATGAGAAGATGCAGATTAGAGAAGTGTATGTTTGTTTAGTCCTTTTTTCTCATGTGTAACATGTAACTGGTTAGAATTCATCAATAAATTTGGTGTATCACATCCTTTATGATAGTTTGATTTCATGTTTTCTCCCTCCCTCTGCCCCATGTTTATGAGTAGTAGTGCTATAGAATTGGTACATTAAGGAAACTAACCCTATCTAGATATTCACCTCATTCTTGGGCTCATCCATAACTTAAAAGTCTTTCAATTATGCCACTTAGATGAGGATAGCTAAGACATATCCTCAAATGGTGAAAATCCAAGTGACAATAGTTTTTGGCTTGCCCGATAGGACTCTAGGTCCAAGAAGCTAAAATATTTTTGTGTTGTCTTTCAACAATCAACCTTTAGAGGCATTTATCTAAGCATCAATGGTTACTCTAAAGTTACATCAGCTAGTCAAGTATACCAGGTATTCCTTTTGAATATTTTTCATAATCAATCTTTTTGTTCTTGATTCTTAATGAAGTTTCATGGTTGACCTTGTAGTTAAGTACTATTTTACATAATTTGGTGAGGTATGTCAAGCTTATGGCATTCCATATTATCCCTTTCATGATACTTACCAGATTTAATATAGCCTTTATTAGCTTCAATATGATCATTATTATCCTTTTCATGAATTTTATCAGTCTTATAATTAGCCCCCTCAATATCTTGCTTCTCCTAGCTAACCTAGTCACTCCTACAATCAATCCATTGCAACTGTCAAGAAAACACTCTTGGGCTATGAGAAGTACATGTTAAATATTAACACACAAAGGGGATATGGTCTATATGTTCCTAATAATCTTACTCATAAGGTGAGAGATGAATTAAATATTGCCAAAAGATAGTGGGTACCTATTAATAGAGCCAATTAGTAAAGGCTCACAAGTGAGATGCTAGATGGGAGTCACCTAGTTTCATCCTTAGAAGATAGGATAAAAGATCATGAGATTAAACCTCTTCAAACCTATTAGCCTTCATATCTAGTTCCCCAATATTTTTATCAGTACTACTTGACCCCTACTCATTAACCCAATCAAGATTACTAAATTAATCATATTCCTAATTAGTTAGAAGATAAATTTGATAATATAAACCTTATTTTTTAAGCAAATATTGATAGGTAGATTGAGTTGGATAATATGTAGATGAATTAGTCCATATTAGTAGAAAAGGAAATGGAACCTAATCTCTCATTTCCCTCTCTCATTACATCCTCACCTCAAGAAAAGACCTCTATATATGAGACTCCAAGTTGGAGATAAGGTGGATAATTTAAGATTAAGGATATTCCAAGTTTATTGAATACTTCATCCACTCCTCAAGATACATCAAAATAATAAGAAGAGACTCTTAGTCATAACATCCTAAGCTGGAATAAGATAGTGAAATAATGGGGAAAGAAAGAGGATAGAATTCTTGATAAATAATGTGAAGTTGAAAAAGGCCTTGATCCAATGCAAGTCCCTCCTACTATTCCTCAAAATACCTCTTATGTTCCATGTCATCCCTTTTTTTCTCTTCATACTCATGAATATGCCTATCAAATTCAAGAAAAAATTTTCAAAGAGAACCTAGCCAAGTAAACTAAAGAGTTAGAGTCAAGGATGAGATTGCTAAGTCAAGGTGTGATGGAAGGTTTAGAATGAGAATAAGATCATGTGCCAAAACACACCACCATATAACCTCCTTTAATAGAGTGCTCAATTTGTATCACACCTAAATGAAGTGATTAACAAGTGGAAGGAAGATAACCAAGTTATTTTTACCTACCCCTCATCAAGAACTCCTAAAATAATCCCCTAAGATACTTTCTCAATTTGATTTTGAGTCCTATGTTCCACATCTACCAACTAATTCATATTGTTCTCACCCCATCACACTTTACCTTGATGAACCTATGGCATAGGAACATAAAGAGTAGCAATTGGTTAAGTAAAATTTAGAAATCTTTCTTGAGGAAATTTTAGCTCCATGGTAGCCTCATTAGGTTAAGTCACATGATTACAAGATGCCTATTCTTAACATCACTAGAAAGGAGGAGATGGAAGATGTTGTATCAATTGAGAAGCAAGATCAGATTATGATAACTTAGATATAGTTTGAGATCCCTAAAGAGGTCCTAAGTGCTGAAGAAGAGGTGAGTCCTTATGTTGAGTCTTCTTATTTTGTTTATGATGAAGAATACCTTCCTTGTGTTAAATAATAAATCTTGGATGAAGAATTTTAGATTCTAAAGAAGAGGATGAAGGATCTTCAATTATTGTTCCCCTCCATGATGCTAATTAAAGAGAAGATGAGGACTTGTGGCAGTAGTTTAAAAGAATTTGTAATGAGTTTGAGTCTCTCAAAGGGTCTAAAACCTGCTTAGAGATGATTAGAAGGATAGTAAGCAAGATGACATATTTAAAAATGTCATAGAGGATCCAAATCAACATTAAAATTGTCTTTTAGAGTTCAAAACAATCTTCTATTGGCCTTAATCTTTGAATAAACAAGAAACCTTTCCTCTTGAAACCATGCCTACAAAGAAGATGTAAGTTGATCATGAGATGAAGAGTGGGAAGAAATATGATGTGTACGAGATTAAAAGGAATAATTTTACATTGGAGACCTATTTTAAGATGGTATACTTGAGATCATAGTAGGTTAAGTGCTAAGAACTAGGTCTGATCTATCAAGTGTTTAATCCAAAGAACAACATGCTTGGCACCATGATTCATCTCATGAAAAAGGATATGCAAGAAAATTTCTTTTTGATCATGGAAATGGGGTATGCTTATTGATATTTGTATATAGTTGTTTTTTTCCTATTTTTCCTAAGTGTTTTGAGCACATGTGTGTTTGGTTTGCTTTGTGCGTGTCTTTTATTTTGTGTGATTGATGTAGTCAAGTGGTTTTGTCTTGATCAAAGCATGGTTATCAAGTGGTCAAATGTATCCTTATTTTTTTATAATTTAGATGACTCTTTAATCCTAATGGACTAATAAGGATACTATTCTAGTTAGTATAGAAAGCATACTACCCCTATGAGTCACCATTTTGTTGACCCAATTTTGCATTATAGGTCAAATTAGGACCACTATAGGTAAAATCTTGATTTTAGAGGTTTATAATGGGTTTAATATTATGTAAAAATGTATATCATAGGTAATTTTATGTTATTTAATGTCATATTAGCCTTGGTCATTAGTCTTTTAAGTCCTTATATCATTTTGATTCTTTTTGGGGTCAAAATAGGGCATTAAATGAGTTATACAACCTCTTATTTAAGTGTGAATCTATAATAATGGTGATGTCATGTTACCTGTCCTATTATGAATAAATCAACTATTCATAACTAAAAGTGATAGGTTATTTAGAAGAAAGAATAATTTTCTTAGGAAAAGAGAAGAGTTTGGCATGTGTATGGCCCATGAAAGAGTTTTAGACATGGGATAAGGTAATGGGATGTCTTTTCAGATTAATATAATCCATTTCCATGCTTGAAATACTTTTTAAGTGTCTTAATTGGGCAAAAACCATTTTTCTCCCATTTCACCCTTTTAGGCACATAAAACCAATTTTTAGGTTTGTACTTGATACAGATAGTTGGAGAACTTCCAAATAAGACTACTTTGGGTGGTGAAATTACACTAAGATAGATTCATTTAAATAATATTAGTTCTAAGAATGGTGTCTTGTGCTTTATGAGCCATCCTCATGAAGTTGACTATGATTTTAATCTTGTTAATCTATGCACCATGTAGATTTTGATCTTGTTTGGATGATTTGATACAATTAAATTGATAATATTGGTTATATATTATTTTGAATCCATTATCTCATGTTATATATAATTGGTTTCACATTTTTAAAGGATTTTATATCTCAAGCAACTCACTTTATAGGAAGGTGTTGGTAGTGCATTTGCACTCCAATTTCACCATTTGTAGAAAACTTCTTTCTCTACATTGGATTTAATCCAATGTGGCATGATGTATTTATCAATTTTAGAGGGTCAAGATAATATATTTATTTCAAAGTTTAAATCTTTAAAATGATGATCATTGAGGTTATAGTGTAATTGGATACATAAATGGCTCCCAGCTCATCCTCAGTCTCAATCATGTTTTGAAAATATATGAACACATTAATGGAGGTTATATTATAGTATAAATGTGTTTATTATGCTCTTCGGGCATGAAAAAAGTAGGACAAACCAAAGTGACACCATAGAAAGCATGAGAAGACAAGTTTTAGTATGCACACAGTTAGGCAGCCATTAATGAACATATATAGGTGTCCTCATGAAAAATCTCATGTTTAGGAGGAGTTTTGAGTTGAGTAATGTAATTTATAATAGGGAGAGAGTCTATTTATAAATATTTAGTAAAATCAAAACTCATGAAGAATCTCACAAACCATGTGTTCTGCCAACTTACCCATCTTCACTGATTGAGTGTGAAGAAGTCTACCTATAAGTGGCTTAACAAAGAATCAGAGGTGTCATGATAAGTGTTATACCATGGTTTTAAACCTTTATTTAAGTATTAATACACTTTATTAATCATGGAAAACTCATTTTAGGTGTCAAGTTGGCAATTTGAAGTGGAGAAACCTTCAAAACATGAGATGACATTATTCAGGCACTTTATCCCTAAAGATGCAAAATAGAGGTCCAAGGAATCTTGATGGAGATCATATAATATGAATAATAAATGTTTTTATGTGTATAATTAAATAATATTTTATTACCTACATATGACATGGTCTTCACAAAGTTTGAGGGGTAGAAGATTGGTGGAGATTAACTGTTGGAGTCCTCAAAACTATCATTTAATCACTAATTTCAAGCATTGATGTCTATAGGGTTTGGACCTCAAAGAGAACCTTCACTAAAAGTTTTATTATTAATATATTCCCACATTATAAAATAGTTATATTCAATGAGAGGAATTTTTATGATCTGAAACATCATCAAATGAAGAGCATATGTAATGTTTTCGATCATATAAACACTTCTAGGTGTCCCTATTTTTAGGGATATCCACATAAAATAGAATTTAAATTATTAGAAGATGATTTAGGAACTTTTATAATGATTATTTTCACCTAAATTATCATAAATATTCACCTACAAATAATTGTGTTTAATTATATGCAAAAATGAACAAAAGGGTGATAGTTCTTGATGTGTATATTGCTCAAACATGAAAAAATGGTCTAAATAGGTATAATGTGAACCTAGGAGACTCTTGAGGGGTCTGTAACATTATCTCAAGATTATAAATTTATTTTAACCTATAATAATAATCCTTTGGTAAAAATTTGCAATACATAGTTGGATAACTATGACTGACCTTGTGAGCAATCCAAACCCAAAAGTGTGAGGTCAAGGAAAGACATTACAAATTTCATCTTAGAAGGTTAAAGTAAGGATTAAATAATATTTTAAAATACTTATTCATTCAAGGTATCATAAATGGGTCACCCTTAAGTGATAAACATAGGGAATATAGTCAAATCCTACACATAGTCTTGACTGAGAAAAGGTTATAAGGAGTATGTTGGGAGTTAGAGTTAGAAATGGAGATGCAAACACCTTCATAATAATCATAATAGCCTAATAACATCATATTTATGGGTATATAGTATAAAAATGGGTCCAATTATGCATCATGTAGTCTACATTCTAGATTATGCACATAGTCTATCTCCACACAAGTCTATCCTAGGTCTTTGAAAAGTTTACAGGTCAAATGATGTTATCATGGACTTAAATCTTATACAGAGCATGCTTAAGCCTTGGATAACATTCTAAAATAGTCACCATTATCTAAGGAAATAGTTTAGTTCCCTCTATTTTCTCTCAGATAGAGGGCACTCCCTTTGTGCATGAAACCTACAGTCTTGGGGAAATGAGGATGAAAGAGTGAATTAGAGGTTAGTTGACATTGCTAGTGTTTACCAAATTTCACTTTAGGTTAAATTTGGACCTCTATAGGTAAAAAAAAATGTTTTTTTTTATATTTTTAGGGTTCCAAATAGTTTTCTTAGGCTATATTATAGTTCATTTGATGTTATCTAATGTACATTTAGCCTTAGTCATGGTTTAATAGGTTTATTTGTCATTTTGAGTCTTTTAGTGTGCTTTTAAGGGTCATAAATGCAATTGGAATGGTTCCCAAGGTAACCATGTGTTTTTTCTCCTTTAAAATGTCAAATAGGTTAGGTTACTTTTAATGGATGTATATTACATAAGAATATTGTGTGTTGTTTAGACAAAATAGACTAAACTAGCTGAAAAGGGGCATTTGGCACTTGTACAGATCATGGTGAAGTGTGATACATGGGAAAATATCATGGAATGCCTATTAATCTTCCTCACACTCATCTCAACACTTTACATGCTTTTTAAGTTCCATTTTTAATCTGAAACCATTGTACTTTTTTCTTGCCTTTTTAGACATACATAAGTGACCTTTAGGTTTGTGCTTAGTATGGATAGCTCAAGAGGTTTTAGAAAAAATGATTTTGGGAGGATATATTAAACTCAAATATATTTATTTACATATAAATAGTGTATATATTGGTTAACTGTGCTTTATGAACCATCCTCATGAAGTTGACTATAGTTTTTTGTTAGCTATTTCATGCACCCTATAGGTTTTGATCTATTTTGGTCAAATCCATATGAACCAGTTGGTTATTTTTACTCTAAATTATTTTATATACCTTATAAAAGTATTTCCATAGTTATTTTCACGTTTCATGTTGTTTTGATGAGCAAGTTAGTCCATGTTGAAAGAAAGGTTCCACCATGTATAGTCTTAGTCAAAGTTCTTATTATAGAATGTTGGTTTTTGGTAAAGGTGTCATGTAGTTTATAAATGATGTTACATGTGTCTTAGGGTCATATAAATACATCCTTTCATGTTTCTTTTCACCATATCATGTTTTGGATAGCTTGTAGTTTTACCATCTCTCACTATCAATTCCATGCCTAACTTCAGTTGTAGTCACATGTTTAGAGCTTGTTCAACTTATTTATTGAATGGTAATAACAATGTATTAGTTTTCTAAGCCATTATGAGTTGAAAATATTTCATTGATATGTTTGGGAAAGTGCAAGTTTGATCACATACTCATTCACCATGACAAATAGTCATGAGATGCCTCAACTTACTCTATTTCATATATATGCAAGTGATTTTCATGTAAAAAATATTTTTTGGGACTTGTTTCAAGATTTATTTGGTATAAATAGTTCATTTGGAAGGTTTAAAATAGGTTTTATCTACCCATGAGGCCTTTTATCCACCTTATCTCTCTATTCCACACTCACTATCTACACATAACCTAATACACACCTACAAGAGCCATTGCTGACATCATGCTAAGAGGTAAGAAGCTTGACATAGGTTTAAACCTTATAATATTACTAAGGGTTAATTTATAAATTTGGTAGAAACCTGAGAATGACCATAAACCTATCCATCTCTCATACTACCTAAGGTTCCACACTTGTTGCCTGTGTATATTGATTACCACCTACAGGTGGTACCTTAGAATTGTGGAGACCTTAAAATGGGATATTTATAACATGATAGGTCCATTTAAAATAATATCATGTGTAGGATTCATTAAACACTTTTATGTGGTGTCAAAAGGACAAAAGGAGTAAGACAGGTTGGTTGGAATAAAGACTAAATTCTAGGAAAGTTTCCCCAAAAAGTCAAAATAGAGGTCCAGGGGGTTTTTATACACCCTTTACAGCATGCTTAAAAGGTGTTCAAAAACATATAGATTGGTAAAAATTATTTCAACTAATATGGATAATATATTTTCCATGTATTATGGCTATAAAATTGAGGAAGGAAATGGAGGGCCTAAAATATGCCCTTAAAAACATTAAAATACTCCACTAACATCTATGGGCTTGTAGTTGTGAGTGGCCTTTTAACACAAACGTGTAGAAAAGAGCACACCCTTATGGATATAATGTTTCAATTATTTGAATGATATAAAAATGGTATGAATTCCATCAAGAGGAAGTTGATACATGGCTTTGTAAGCATTATGGCCACCTACAGGTGTCTACACATAGGGAAATATACATGTATAATAGGGTATAAGACATTGACCAAAAAATGATGCCCAAATGGTGATTTAAGACTTTAAAATTTTATTTTAAGTTAAAACATGTAATTTTTGACCTAAGGGGATTTAATATAGGTCCTCATATACCATGATCAAGTCTCAAGAATTTAAAGTAACCTTAAAAGCAAGGTGTAAAAGGTAGGTTTCTTAGTCATGGTAAAAAATACTTAGTTTGTTAATCCAAGGAACACACAAGGTAAAACCAATATATGATAAGTTACCAAGGGTTTTCATGCCTCATGTATAATCTCTCCAAATCATGAACAAGAAAATTGTAAGCACACACATACCAACAACAGTCAAAAAGTAGATTTTCTCACCTATAATAGGGAAGGATTTGGTTTTCGGAATCAAAGTGAATGTGAAGGGATAAAGAGAAGTTTTAATGATGAAAAATGTATTTTAACACCTCCATTAAGGTTAGGATAAACTTCATAAGATCTTAACATGATGAAACAAACCTTCCATAGGACTCTCAAACCCATGTATGCACCTACAAATATGTGCAGACATGATAAATTTGAAGGTGAGTGTGATTAGGAGGTGAAAGAGGGTTTTTTGATAGATTAAAATGGTCAATTATAGATATAAATATGTTTTCACAATCCCGAAAATCTACCAAGTTGATCATCTACTTTCCCTACTTGGTGAAAGTTATCAGTCAATATAATTGCTCCAAGAAACCTATGTTGCTCAATGGCTAAGAACAAAGAATTCAAAGAAGAGGAATAGTTTAGGGTGAATAAAAAGATTTAGTATAATTATTTTTATATGGTTAAAATTTTAAATAAACCTAAACATCTTAGACTTAGCACACAAGGGTCATTCTTAGGTGGAAGGAAAAAGGTGTAGGAAACAAGCTTTTTAGAGGCCTTTTTTGGGCATTTTGACTTGGTTAGGCACTTAAATCAAGGAATATAGATAAAAAATTATTAAAAATTATAATTAATACCTTTTTAAACTCAAAAAATATTCAATTTTACTTGGATAAGATGGATATACCTCACTATTTTGTCTCAGAGTTTATCTACTCAAAGAAAATCATGTTTTAACAAAACAAGCTAGTGCGTACAAAATGGGCAAAGGGCTTGATAGGAATATTTTGGAATATTATGAAAAATATTTTTAGGTGTATATAATTAACTTATATTATATATAATTACTAATTTAGGCTCAAACATTTCAAGATGTCTAAAATATCCTTGTACACAGTCCAACTAGATAAGTTATCACTAGACCTAGTTGGTGAAAGAGAAAAAAAAAAGAAGAGGATAACTTAGGAGGTTATTTTATTATTTTTAAAGATTTAATGAATAATTAATAAGCATAATATACTATTCCAAAAATTATATATCAATTCAAGTAGCTCAAACTTTCAAGGTACATGTTAAACCCATTTGGCCTTGAAGGGACCTAGAGCCAATTGGGAGTTTATCTTCATTTATAACCCTTGGTGGGATCTTTATATGATTGAGACATGTTAAGGAGATGTAATTAGACATTTTTTAACTTTTATTATCCATAAAATCCTATATAAAAGTTACTTATAGCTCATAAATAGTCCAAACATGCAAGAAAGGTGGAAAAAACTCGATGGGGTGACTTCAAGTGTTTATATCTCCTTAGAGAGTTTTCATGGGAATTAAATTAGTTTGGAAGGGTTATTATGGTCCCTAAAATTTTATATTAGATAGTTTCCATTTCTACAAATAATCCTAGAAGACCAATAGATTCCCCCACTTGGGAAAATTATCAGTAATAACTTGGTGTATACAATACATGACACTTGAAACAATGGTGTCCCCTTATTTATTATGAGATACTTATTAGATATAATATATGTAACTACTCAATTGATTCAAATTTCATAGTCTCTTAATAATCCAAAATTTGTGCCTCAACTCATTTTTTCAATGCATATTCATATATTTAAATGCAATATAAGAGTGATTATGGAATGGTTGTACCTAGTGGTCTACTAGTCGATCAATGAATTCAAGATGTATAAGGTTTTTACTAAAACTAAGAAAACCTTGAAAGACATGGGTAGCTACTGGATAAACACAAACTATATAATTATTATAATGGAAGGAGTGATGGTGGCCCCTCTTAGACTACCAGGTTTTGTGCCAATAAAGCTAGCCAAAGAAGAAATGGCCTATCAAATTCTGCATGGACTCGACGGAATATTCAAGGACAAGAATAAAATTACCACCCATAAGGTTATTTAAAAACTAGGGAGGATTAATATTATTTAGTGGTATGATTTTTTTATAGCTACTAGGGATAGGGATTCGTACTTATTACCTAAAGATGACTTCAAGCCTTGGGATCTTAATAAGGTCATTTCCAAGCATCTATTTAAATTAAAGAAAGATGTAGTAATATAATACAATCATAAAGAAGAAGTCCACTAGTGGGTATATAGAGATGATCTAAATGATGAAGTGGTACTCTCGAATGCAACAATGAAGAACATCAAACTAGAGATGAAATTGGATAAGAAGAAGAAAAATCAAGATATTGCTAAGTCTCGACCACTACCACCACATGTGAAAATGATTTTTTATAATTATGAGGAAGGTAAATATGAATGATATGAAGATAAGGTTCCTCTTATTAGGAATATTCCAAATAGACCTCCAAAAATTTCCACTTCAATTATTCATGACTTATCTTGAGGTTTTGAATAAGGAAGATCTAGAAGTCAATCTGACCCCTCATAAGGGCCCATAATAATCACTACATCTATTATGGGAGCCATTATAGAAATCATAGATCAACCTAACCTTGTTTTTATTTACCTTGAGGAATTAGAATAATACATTAAAATTTCCATGGAAAAAGTGTAGGCACTGGATGGTAGAAACATTGAGAAAGCCTACAAGAGGAAAAGGGAGGATAAGACCACTATGAGAGGAGAAATAACCCCTCCACCAGATTTTAAAGTGATTTTAGAGCCTCCAAAACAATAAATTATTATATGCACCCAAATTTCAAAGAAGAAGGAACTTCTCCTTCTCCAAAATTTTATCCATCTACTACTGTTGTTGCTAGTAACACACCATAGACTACCCTTGGTACAAAAACTCCCAATGTAATTACATCACCATTGCATTCATTTATAATGATAATTACATCTAAAATTTCTTTTAATTTTATATTATCTCCTCTTACCATTTATTTCCCATCAATAATCACAACATAAGCCAGAATCCCACTTGGGATTACTCTTATTGTTGCTTCCACAAGTATCCCATCCATTATTGTTCCCCCATTAGCTTTAGTATCATTAGTAACTATAACTAACACTTCTCAATCTTTAGTTGATACTGTATTGGGCCAAGCTAGTGGTTCCTTAGGATTTACCATCCCCTATTTCATTTCTCATGCCACTACAAATGTTGTATCTTCATCATGCACTAGTGATAGTCAGACTGTTAGTTCCACTTCTTCCTAGGAAACAACTAAACACTTATTATTAGTTTCCCTACATTGGCAAGGCCATTAATACCCATTTCAAAACTTTTAACATTTCCAAACCCACCTTTTCTTGCATTTCCATTCAATTTTTCTACAACTTCAAAGGTGAGTGTACCCCTAAAATTGCCTTCAATTATTCTAAATATGGGCCCTATGAGAACTCCATTTGGTACACTTGGGTAGATAGACCAAACAAAATTGCCAGACATTGCTACATCTCTAGCCTCTTCCCTAGCTATAACACATCTAGTTCCACCTCCAATAAATCTAATTCTTATTATTGTCCAAAATTGGGTCACAGATATGAAACTAGTAGCAAGATAAGAGAGACCTTAGGTAGTCCACTCTATTTTATAGATTGGCATGAAATTTGATGTTGTTATAGGTACCATGAAAAGAGTGGTGAAGAGGCATGTTGAATAAACCCAATATAGATTAGTTATGGCTCATGAAAGTGAAGAGTCCATCATCACTTTAACAAATAATAAGAATGATAGTCTTAGTGAATTATATTAGTAAATAGAGGACCCTATGTCCATGGTTCAAGCCAATACAAAATTAACAATGGACTTAATGAAAGGTATGTATTAGGAAGTGAAGAAATTGAGGGAGAAATAACTTCCTATAGTGCAAGATAATACTACAATCCAAATAATAAATACAATCTTCAATGTCTTCAATTTATGCAAGGTCATGAAGAAAAGGCAAGATGAAGGGACTCTGTAGTTTAATGTGGTCATTAAATATGCTGAAAGACTTGTACTTTATGATGAGTAAGTTGGAAAACTTAGATAGATATGCAAGGAATAACAATTTCTTATAACTTTAGACATTTCCACTCAAAGACATCATCTCGATATAGACTATAATGATGAATATAAGGAGATTATTGAAAATATGGATAGAACAAGCTAAGGATGTAACTGCATCCTTTAAAAAAATAGAGTTTATGATTTCCCTATTTCCCAAGGAATCTATGGTCACTATGGTGACCAAACCTAATGGCATATTTATGAATGACCAACATTTTAGGGCTTAGATGAAAGTATTTATTCCAAAATTCCTATAAGACATAGCCAATGCCAATACTTCCACTGAAGAGATGAATAGTGTGGCTTTTGCTAACCAAAGGATAAAGAGAGATGAGGTTATTGAAAAATAACTAAGACCTATATTTATAGAGCATGGAAGGCTTATTAAATAAATACCTAACCTATTTTGGCCTATAATCCTCAATTTTGATCAAATTGACTAGGACTACTTAGCATGCTTTAAGGTTTGGACAAGGGAGGAGGCAAAGAAACAAAGGTTGCAATAGCAAGTTGGTCAACAAAGAGCTATCCAATAACCCATTCCATGGAAACAACAAACACCTCAACAACCTCTTCCAAGGAAACATCAAATATCATTACAAGAACATGTTCCCATTCAAACACAATAGCCATAACTAGCTCATCCAAGGCAACCAAGGCTTTGAGGAATATTCTTCTTTACATTGTAAATTCAAATTTGGAATATTCCCTTTTAATATGTGCCATTTTACTTATTGTTATTCAAAAGGTAAAATACACTAGGCTATATTTGGGCATCTTTTATTGGGGCCACTTGAACTTGCATAGGCATTTTTAGGCCTTTATATAGTGGTATTCCCCATCATTGTAATTTTTAGGAATAATTATTAGAGAATTAATTCAAAAGAGCTAAGAATTTGTGAGATTGTTTGAATTCTATGTTCTGTGTTTTATAGTTTCTTCTTCTCATGATTTTATATAATCAATGGTTTCTTTTCTCCTAACTAATCTTGAAATAATTTCAATGTATGAATCTATTGGTCTATGTGCTCTTTTTCATCTTATTTATACTTGAATGTGCTTTTGTAATTTGATGTGAATAAATAACTTTTGTGAAACATAGACTTTCATATATGTGCATCTCATTTCCTTTGAAGTCTCAATTGCATTCATTTAGATTTGATTATTACACTAGGGTTGGTGAATGTTATTTTTACATGTTATTTTCATAGAGGTTAGAAGAATTGACACCTCTAATCATCAAAAGAAAACCTTTATTTTCTGCCCTACCCTACTTACCTTTGGATCTATGCCATGAGACATTTTAGTTTAGCTCATTCTATAAATATTCATGTTTTTTTTTGGAAATAATTTGCAAAGTTTATAGAGATTTCACAAATATTAACAAGAAATAAATTATCATTATTGTATACTATGTTATCTCTATAGTAGGATCTACTTGTAGATTTACAAGTGGTGGCCATATCTCTACTATTTTTATATTTTCAGTAGTAGTTATGTAAAAAACTCAGGCCTAAATGATTTCAAGACATAAAATTAATTTAATTACTTTCCTCTCCTTCCCTAGTGACCCAAGAAGCACATTAAGTTCATCAATAGGAAGGAAAAAAGATGGCGCTAGAAGCAGGGCCCCTATGTAATTACCTTCATGCATCTTGGTGACATTGTAGTGTACTTTTTTAAATATATGCATAATTATCTCAAAGTACACAAATATTGTTAATGAACACTAAATATATACATTTTTTGTATGAAACTTTTAATTCTTTGAAGGATTCCATCAAAGTTAGTGTTCATTCATATAAATTTGGAAATATTTAATTCTATTATCTAAATTTATGGAGAAACTTAAAGATAATTGAAATACCACATTATTTAGGAATATTGAAGGTTATTTTGATCATATTTACAAATTTTTACATAAATTTGGTAAATAATCTAGATATTTGTGATAATTTATGCAAAGGTCAATCATTGAAACCTTGCTTGTACTGAATCTAGTCATTTAAGATCATAATTACTCTAATTCACTTCAGATTGAGTAAACCTTTGCATAGATTTATGCTAAAAGATATTTTGAAATTATAAAATTCTCTTAGGTTGTTAAATTTGGCATATAAATTCTTTTTAATATTGGTCTTAGAATAATCTTTGTAGGCTAATGTGTGGAATTGACAATATTTGTGTAGGTATTGAAAACTCTAATGTTTCAAGGCTTGGATCCTCAAAGATCAATGTAAAGTTATTGGATATAAGAATTTTCCTAATATTTGTAATATTTGACACCTATGAAGCTACCTTTGAAGTTATTCTAGTCTTTGGTTATTAATAACCATTATGTATCTAGGAGTTGCCTAGTATTGAACCACATATCGATCTGAAACTAGTGTCCCTTTAACATCCCTATAAATTCATAATAATGTGAGAAAAAATAAAGGTAAATGTAGGAATTCTATGACCCAACCAAACTCCCCATCTAACCAAAATTTTCCACCCCTCTTACCAATCATGGCATGGATAGTTAGATCATCCATCAATGTCCTAAGAGATATGCATGATCTACCAAGGAACCCAAAAAATATTTGCCTATCTTCACCCCCATTTATAGAATAACCAATGAAGAGCATATAAAGTAATTTAAAAAATATTTAAATATGATTAATGTAATTCATGAGGACATGAATTTCCACCTTTTTCGATTGACATTCTAAGATTTGGCTTATGATTGGTTCCTCAACTTTCCAAAATATTCCATCATGGGATGGTATCAGTTCAATGATACTTTCATTTCCCAGTTTGGTAGGGTAATAAGCCTAGTAGTTGTGTATCAATAGTTCACCACCCTCAAAAGGGACATAAACGAAAAAATCATAACATTTAATCAAAATTTACAACTAATTTATATCCTAACATCCCCACCTTATAGGCTAGAAGACAATTTGGCTTTAGGTATATAAAAAAATTCCTTAGACCTAATGATAATTGTCTTCCTAAAAAGAGCCTTGAATATTAACACATTACCTTTGACATATGATAAATCCATCCATATTGATGATAAAATGCACTTTTAGGGGCATCCCACCTTTGTTATACCAAAAAAGAACCCAACATTACCTAATCTAAATGTCCTACACAACATGAATTAGAATCTACCTACATTAAACCAAGTGCAAGTAATTAACCAATTACAATTAAGCCACACACACCCAACCATCATCTTAGGATTATTCAACCAAGTGAACACTAGATCACATCCACATAATAATATCAGTCAAGCATTGGTGCCCTTAAATAACACCAACATTCAATTTATGACCCAAAATAATAAGTCATAGCCTCTAAAGGGAGAATTAGATTCAATATAGAAAACCATTCTAAAACTTGCTAATGATTTATTAGATCTCAAGAATAAAATGGGAAATATGGGTGAGGGTTCCAATAGAAATTAAAACTTATATAGATATAATAGATCATTCAATAGGTCTAATGTTTTATTGTTTTAAGAATAATGGGGTTTTAATCCTAATTTTATATAAATAGGTTTGAGCAAAGTAAATCAATAAACACTATGCAAGAATTAAGCTACTAATTTGTGTAAACAAATTTTTATGTTTGCCTTTTATAAATATAGTAATAAATAAGATAAATCTAATTTAGCTTATTTTGAATGATCCAAACTGAGATAGGGTCTGATACTAGAGGAATACAACTAGGAAACTATCAAAAATAAGATCTTAAGGTTATTCTATAGATTGGATACAGTGCCAAAAATGGGACACCCCATTATCTAGAACTATACCTTTAGTGTCACTATGTCTAGGTTGCCTAGGCTTTATGGGTTCTTTTTGACAAGCCTATGTTACCCTGTCAGTGAAATATCAAAGCCTAAAAGCCTACAAATCTTATTATGCATCCTTTTTTAATCTTAAAATCCCTAGGAGATCTTTATGCTTTTGAACTTAAATGGAAAATTGGAAAATATAGAGAAGGGGTTAGTGTGTAAAGGATATTCTGGATGCACTTCACACCTCATGTGTGGGCATGTTGCCTACATACCAATACTCTGAGGAGGGATCAAGCTAATGTAGTTATCCTATTGAAGTGCTTGGTATAATTATATATGATCAATGCAACTTGATGTGAAACTAGATGTACTTCAGATGGATAGGGACTAGTGTAAAGGTTTGAATAAGGTTGAAATGATCTTGGAAGGCTATATATAGAGAATAGGGAAGAGTTCTTGAGTGTACTTGCTTATATTCTTTCTTTTTTTATAAATGAGTACCAACACTCCTAAATGCATTTTGAATGGCATTTTATATGGAAACTAATGATCATGGGTTAAATGAAGTCACATTAGGTCAACAATAAAAAGATAAGGATTTGAAATAATCTAATTGTTAGGACCAATTTTGCACTTGGTCAACAACACAAAAATCAAGACACCTTAATTTTTAGTGGTCTTATCTAAATTAGGTGTTATTAAGAGGGAATGAGACTTGGAGAGATGGATCTAGGTCTAAAATATTTTCTTTGATCTATAAGGCTTAAGTTTTGAGGGACATAGATGACTAGGAATCAGTGAAAGAATAGCCTAGAAGGGTTGTGTAAGTAATTAGGAAGACCTATAGATTAGGTGTCATTAGCCATGCTTAATTCATCCAATTTCACATTTTATATGACTAAATTTATCCCCCATTTATTCTAGTTATGTATCAAATTTAAATATTAGGATAAAGGAATGTAAAAAGAATACTTGAACTTACCTATAAGGGAGAAGGTCATGAAGTTGTGTGATGCTAGATGTGCATAGAGAGAGCACACTATGAAGTGTGAATCTACAATGAAAACATAAAAGTAGATTAGTTCTTATTAGATATGCTATATCTAAAAGAATAATGTATAAAAGTTGAATAAGAGGAAGAGAAAGGAATGAATACACCTCACTGGGTATATGAACCAATACAAGACCTATTGTGATGCTAGATTGTGTTAGATGATGTTGGGTATCAGTTGAATAGAGATAAGTGCTTAATTATATGGAAGGTGGCTGAAGAATGAAAAGGATGGCATGTTAGCTCCATCATCACCAACTTAATTAAGTTAATGAATCATGCATGTGTTAATCAATGTCTAGACTATGTGTCCAATCCCTCTGAATAGGTAGCTCAAGAATATAAAGGCTAGACCTTTGGCTGCATCATTTCACCATGAAGTGAAGATATGAATTGAAACTAGCATATAATAGATGTCATATGAGATGGCTCATGAATCCCATGGATGTTCTATAAATCTGACAATGTGGCATGGATATCCTGAATGTATGCTAAAAACTATGCCACTCTTGGCCATTTGAAAAGATGGAGGTTAGGATTATATGAAATTCACTCTGAAACTGATATACTAGGCTTATATGAATGCCAACTTGGGAACTTAGCTACTAAAAAAGTTAAACTTATATATGAAATTTCAACTTGAAAGTGATGCTAACTACCTATAGATGGAGTAAGGCATGCAACTATTGAGAATTCCTGGATAATAAATTGAACTCAAAAATTTAAGACTAATGTGCCATGCACATTAACCCCAATCAGTAATGTCTAGAACCTAGATTCTAATTTGGAAGTTATGTCAACTACCTAATCTAAAACTAAAAGTGAAACCATAATGGCATGCATGATAACCCCCTATATCTAGATTCTGTAAGAAAACTATACTAAATTACTAATTTTGATTGATCTAGATGCGTAAAAACTATATCTGAACTAAAATTTATGCCTACTTATGGAAAACTTGAGTGATTTTATGCTTGGAAAGGAGAACCAAAATAAGGACACCCCTATTTTTGGTGTTACTATCCATTTTTAATAGTGTTTTCTAGTGTTAAAACAAGTTGATGATCTGTAATGGTGGCTATTTTTCTACTCTATTTTGACTAGTCTAACCTTTGGATTATGAATTGGGTGATCTAAATGTTTCTATTTCAACTATTAGGATCTTTTATCTCTATGATAAAACCCCTATTTGTTTCCCCATATTTTGAGGGTAGAAATGATGAAAATACAATGATTTGCCTCAAAAGAAAGAGTTCAAGTATGTTAAGTTATATAGATATATGATAGTGTAGTGATATTTGACAAGATATTTGTAGATATAGAAATGTTTATATTGATATATTGTTAGATAAATAGGGGTATGCCTAGATAAATATAAAAATGTAAAATCATTTGCAAGGTACTAAACTAGAACTAGAAATTTTAGATGTTAGGTGTTAATTTTTAGTTGTTAGTTGGAGGGATGGAGCATGATGTCCATCATGGAATTGAAGAAATCAAGGGAAATTCATGATGTGTGTCATGGCATTTCACACATTGATAATTGAAAATAAATCAAGTAAATAATAAATAAACAAGAAACATATTGGGATGTTCAAGGGGCCATTTAAATAAGGGACATGGGCACATGTCACTCAAATTGGAAAGCAAGAATAGAAGGCATGTTAAATACCACATACACATATAAGTTAAACAAGAAACATTGGTACAGGGGCCATAACACATTTAATAGTATAGGTGAAGGACATTGGAAAATGTTCTAATGAACACCCATAAATAAAATCAAAGGATGTTGGAAAATGTCCTAAGGCACAAATACGAGATAAGCAGGAACTGGAAATGAAATTACACAAGATACACTAAGCAAGAGTAAAAATAATGTAATAAATGGAAAGGTAGAATCACATCTAACTAATAAAATCAAATGTGAAATTATGAAAAAACATGTGTAGTAAAAGACTAGGTATATTCTAAGAAATACATAAGTACTAGATACTAGTGAAATGTTGAAGGAGTAATATGTGTAATCTATAAAGTAATGTACTTTAGCATGATAACTCAAAGTGTGTAGTGTAGGAATGACATAACTTGGATGGTGTAGTCATATAGAAGATGCCCCTAGTGCAAATGTATATCAATGTGTGTCTCGAATATAGTAGTAGGAATGCCCCCTTAATGGGTAGAGTGAAGCAATTAAGTAGCTGGATGTCACTGCACACACTCAAAGAAGATCAAGTGAAGCATTGTAATGTCAAAAAATTGACATATAATAACATGAAACAACAAATATAATTCCTAGCATGATAATAGTGATGTAAAGCATGGATGATACATACAATCAAATTTTTTTTTGGTATTTTTGACATATTTAAATGTTTTTGTATTAATAAATAAGCTATGTATAGGTAAAATTGGGAAGAAGTAATACTAACCGATGATTTTTGGATGAGACTCCCTATCATGGTATCTTGTATCAAACAATTGAATCATGCATGAGATGAGGCATGATTGAATGTCTGAGATTTTGAAGCTAAAATCTATGTATATTCTAACTTATCTAAAATATTTAAAGTGAAACCTTAATGTGGGTTCCTCTTGTAATTATAAGAACTAGATGCAATTGTATGGCTCTTAGGGACCCATCTAGAAGTAGAACAAGCTCTGTAAATAGGTGTTCTCTGCGTAGCTATATGAGACCTTAATGTTACTACTCTGGTTATGAACACTATAGTTGGAAGTTGTCTAGAATATTGAAATTATGGAAATGTTTGAACCCTCTATACTAGTGATGGATGCTGAAACTATGGTTGGATATGAAGTGGAAATGGAACTAAAACTAGAGGAGACTCTGAAATAGTTGGAAGAACTAGAGCTAGAGTTTGTAAGCTGGTAGATAGATCTGAAGTGGTGAGTGGTGACTCATAAGGAACTCCATTAACTATAATAACCTAATTAGTGTGAATGAATTTCATGCATATATGAACTATAGAGGGTACTACACTAATTTTTTGAATCCATGGTTAACCAAGTAATATGTCAAAAACTCTTGCACTGGGAACTATAGTGAATGGCATTGCCAAATATGTAGGACCAACTTGTAGTGAAATTAAAATCTCACCTGATAAAATCTATATATGCCCATTAAACCCACTAATAATTGTGTTTATTAGAGTGATACCTTGCTCTGAATAACCCAAAAGTTGCAGTAGTGTTAAGGTGCACATATTAAGGCTAGAACCATTATCAATAAGCACATTGTGAATAGGTTGATTATGAATATGTGCTCTAATAAAAATGACATTATAAACAATATTATCCTCAACAATCTCCTAATTTGAAAAATATGTCGAAGGTATAGCTAGAACTCTAGACTCATACACACCTGTCATATCTCTCAAAGCATGTGCTTCAATTGAAGATGCCTGGTATGTAGCTAGTGGAGGATGTGCATGGTATATATGGTGAACACTTGAGGTATCCTCTTTTTTATTTTTAGAATGCTATGGAAATATATCTAAGAATATTTTATTAGCTCTATCTTTTGTTGGCTTTACCTTTGGAGGCTCAACTGAAGTGCCCATATCAAGTAGATTATCATCTATCAAGTCATGTGTCTTATGTATCAAACTAATGCATCTATTTATTGTGTAGCCTGATGCCTTATGAAAATCAAAAAATGAATGATGATCATATCCCCATGGAAAAGGCTTTATTGGGTTAGCTTCTTAGATAGGATGAAGAGTGATGATGTTACATTCCAATAAATATCATAAAACCCTGGCTGGAGAAACTGGTAGATTGGTGAATGCATGATGAGGAGGTGATGATAAAACCACACATTGAGGGGGCTCAAAATTTTCATTGGCTATTGGTTGATTTTGATTTTGATTTTGATTTATTTTGACCTTATATGGGACTTTTATATTACTCTTTTTTATTGTGTTTAAAATAATTGAGTACTTAAGTTTGCCCATTAAAATTAACTTTACTTCTCTTTCCTTGAGTGTATGACATAATTTGGTGAATGAACATAATATTTTAAACATAATAAATTCATGAAATGCTGGTAGAATGATCTATTTAAAGATGTCCTATAACTCTTGATCAACCATGGGGCTAGTTAACTTAGCTAGAATAATCTTGTATCTAAGAACGTAATCTATGAGGGGCTCATTTGACCTTTGTTTCTAATGAGAAATTTGTGCATAAGAAACCTTATAACCAATGTTGATATTAAAATGTGTTAGGAACATGTTTTCTAGAGGACTAAATTATGTGATTGACTAATTTGGTAGACTATAAAACCATTGTAAATCATAATCCTTTAGAATCCATGGAAATAGCTTGGTAAGTAGATAGTCATTGGGTACATAATCCAAACATGCTATGTGAAAATCTCTTGAATGTGTCTCTGGATCACCCTTGCCATCATATAGAGTGATCTTAGGTTGAAAAAAATCTTGTGGCAAGGATGTAGAAGTAATGTGACATGCCAATGGTTGAAATAAAGATTTTTTAAAAATATCTCTGAAAAATACTATGAATTTTTTTATTTTAAAATTGATTTTTTGAGTATGATATGCAACTAAAAATTTAAAAAATGATTTGAAAAGTATTGAAAAGTAATTTGAAATTTAGTTGATGTGATCTATGAGTTTTGAATGAATTTTTTTAAAAAGTGTGATAATTTTAAATTTTTAATATAAATCTATAGAAAATTTGTAGAATTTTGCTTCAAATATTTAGGAGAAAATCAAAAATATTTATATAATTAGCAATATATTTTTCTTATTGTTTGAAATGTGTTTGTATGTAAGAAGGACATTGTATGTGCAAACTAGGATTTTAAAAAAATATGTGATATTTTTGTAATTAATTTCTAGATTGTTTATTTTTAAATGCAATAAAAATTTGGAATTATGGCAAAAAATCTAAAATAATTATCCCTAAGGTTTCTAGGGTTTTTGTACAAAATTTGAAGTCGGGTTCACCAAATGTTTTATTGTCTTTAGAATAATGGGGTTTTATTCCTAATGAAATAAATAGGTCTGGGAAAAGTAAATTAGTAAATAATATGCAAGAATTAAGATAATAATTTGTGTAAATAGATTTGTATTTTTAATTTTTATAAATATAGTAATAAATAAGAGAAATCTAACTTAGCTTATTATGAATGATCTAAACTAAGATAGGGTCTGATATTAGAGGAAAAAGACTAGAAAACTATCATAAATAGGATCCTAATGTTCATTTTTATATTATACAAGAGCACTGTAAGTGGGACACCTTATTATCTGGTACTGTAGTCTTATTCTAACACTATTGTCCAGGTGGTATGAGCTTTCTAGGTTCCTATTCGGTAGGCTTGTGTTACCCTATCAGTGATCCAAGCCTGGAAGCCTGTGAAGTTCACTATGCATCTATTTTTAATCTTCAAATCCTTAAGATCTCTTTGTGATTGAACTTGAATGGAAACTTGGAAAAGATATATAAGGGGTTAGTGTGTAAAGGATATGTTAGATGCACTTCACACCCTATGTGTGGGCATGCTACCTACATACCAATAATCTAAGGATGGATCAAGCTAATGTAGTTATCCCATTAAAGTTTTTAGTGAAATTATGTATGATAAATGAAAATAGATGCAAAACTAGATGTACTTTGGATGGCTAGGGACTAGCGAAACAATTTGAATAAGCTTGAAATGATTTTTGAAGGTTGTATGTAGACAATAGGGAATAGTGCTTGAGTGTACTTGCTTTTATTCTTGATTATTTTTGTAAATGAGTGTCAACCCTTTTAAATAGACTTTGAATGAATTTTTATAAGGAAACTAATGATCATGGGTTAACTGAATTCATGTTAGGTAGACATGAAAAAGGATAAGTATTTTAAATAATATGATCATTAGGACTAATTTTATATTTGGAAAATAATGGCAAAATTAGAACACCCTAGGTTTTAGCATTCCTATCTAAGTTGTGCACTATTGTCCATAGGGAATAAGGCCTAGGGTGATGTATTTAGGCCTAAAATATCTACCTAGGTCTGTAAGGGTTAAATCTAAAAGGCTATGGATGACTAAAATTAGTGAAATTTAAGCCTAAAAGGGTTATGTAAGTAAGTAAGTAAGACGACCTATGGATTGGGTGTCATTAACCATGCTTAAGTCATTCAATTTCATATTTTATATCACTATATCTAAGAATAATAATTCACCCCTTTGATCAAGTTGTTTGAGATCAACATCTTCAAGTTATCCTTGCCTAATTGATGTCGAGTGCACAATACTACCAAACATGAAGAACTACAATGTGTTGAATTCTATCATGAATTCTAAGCCATTCAGTGCCAATTGGAGGTGTTTGAGATGAATCCAAATGATCAAAGTAAGGATAAAGGATCTAAAAATACTAATGATGATTATAAATCTCTATAAATAATCCTCATGGTTAAGACCTATGATTTTCTTAGTCAAGATGAAAATGATCCTGAAGATAATGTTGAGGAAGTGCATGATTTCCAATAATACCATAGGAAGAACTATTATTTGAGAATTAAAGGTCAAATCCCACTTTTGATAGCTTCCACCCTACATAATAAAATATATACACCTATTGATGGTAGGGAAAATAATAATTCTCCATGACCTAAAGATAAGGAAAGTCAACCAACATCAGAAGCTCCATGCACAACATTGAAAGGTGGATATAACATAGTGGAAGATATGAAAAAGATAAAGGAAAACATAATGTTTCATGAACTCACTCAAATCATTGAAGAACATGATTTGATATTGAAATCATTTAATGAAAACCCTATCTCTAGTAAAGTTAAACTAGCTCATGAAAATATGGTAATGTATAAGAGTAAGCATGAAATTCCACTATTTATGTTGATTTTGAGGATTTTTTGTAAGACTATTCATAATTTCTTGTTATATTTTGGTGCTTTAGATAACATTATGCCTTTATAAATCTATGAAAATTGGGATTAAAACTAGTTAAATTAGAGAAGGTAGTGGTTTAATTGGATAAATCAAGATTTATAGTGGTGGGAAAATTATTATATATTCACATATAGCTCACTCATGATCTTTGAATCTAGTAGTTCATTGACATTGAAGTCATTGGCATACCTAAGAATTACTAATTATTATTAATTCATTATTGGACTAAATCACTAAATGGATATATGTCCAATGATTATTCCCACACATTCCTACCTTAGTGTGGGATTCCTAATTAGATCAGGATTGACTTGGAACCCAAAATGAAATACATGATCAATGAACATAATGCTAAGAACAAATGGCAAATTGCCAATCCTCTAACTTAGGTGTTTACACATTGGAAACCACTAATGTTGTTATATATGACAAGGTTAATGAATAAATCAAAGGTTTATGGACATTGAAATTTGATGGTGCATGAGCTAACCAAGGTTATGGCATTGAAATGTTTCTAACAAATCCCAAAGTAAACTAATATCTATCTTCTTATAGATTATAGTTCACTTATACTAATAATTTTGTATAATATGAAGCTCTTATTTTAGGAATTCAATTTATAATAAAAAATAAGGTAAACTAATTATTAGTCTATGGTGATTTAGAATTAGTTGTTAATTCAATCAAGAACAGATACCAGTGTAAGTTTTCCTAATTAATAATGTATAAATTTAGACTTTGGGGTTTGATTGAGTATATTGACTCATTTAATATTATTTCCCTACTCAGGGAGTAGAACTAATTAGTGGATTTTCTAGCTATAATAGAATCAAACATGGTACCTCTAGATCCTTTGAACTTACAATAGTTTATTATGGAAATGATTACATGCCCCTCTATGCTAGACAATATCAATAACTTCCATGTTTTTTATGATGATAAGTAGATAATTGAATTCATGTTTAATTTTGGTGTATTCTAATCCCATATTATTTACTAATAGGTTGAAAGTTTTTTAAAAAGATTCAAAGGACAATGAAGATGGAGTAATCCAACGTAAAGGCAAATCAATCCCTAAGGGCATGATTTCTTTAGAAAAGATGTTTGACCTGGATAAACAAATAATTGAAGCTAAATAACCCAAGGTGTGTAGAAAATATTATAAATAAATTAACTTGGGAAATATTTGAAATTATCAAAGTGTCAACATTTATTTATTTTACATTTGATGAAGAGATGAAAGAAGCCACTACAATTTTAATAAAGTTAAAAGATGTCATTACCTAGTCATATGATGATCTTAAAATATTGGATATTAATGTGATTACTCACACAATCCCCTTGAAAGAGTCCTGTAAACCCTTTAGGAAAATATAGAAGCCAATAAATCTAGTGCTAGAACCATTGATTCATAAAGAAGTAAGTAAATTCATAGATGCAAGGATAATATTCCCATATGGCACTTTACATGGGATGCAAATCTTGTGCCAATTTGAAAGAAGAATAGACAAATTAGACTCTATGTCAATTTAAAAAACTTGAATAGATCCTTAGAGAATGATAATTATTCCCTTCCATCCTTGGATGAGGTCATTTAGTTGGTGAGTGGGTTTTGAATAATCTCATTCCTTGATGGTTTTCAAGATACAACCATGTCCTAGTAAATGAGAATGATAGAATGAAAATTGTCTTCACCACCAAGTAGGGAACATTTTCATACAAATAAATTCCATTAGGATTGATCAACATAAGTGTTAGTTTCAAATGAGAAATGGAACATGAATTATAAGGATTAATAGGTAAGTGCATCATTATTTACATGGATGATCTAACAATTTTTTCTAAAAATAAAGGCAATCACATGATGCATTTGGAATAAGTGTTGGAGAAGTGTAGGATGTATGGAATTTATTTAAACCCTAAGGAAAGTATATTTTACGTAATTGAAGGAAAAATTTTAGGACATGTAATCACTTAGAAAGGTGTGACTATTGACCCTGATAGGATAAATGTAATTTCAAAGGTAGAAATACCTAACAACAAAAAAGAGTTTAAATATTTCTTTAGAAAGATTAATTTTTTAAGAAAATTTATCTCTAGTTTTATAGATATCGTAAGACCACTCAACATGATGCTAAATAAATATGTGAAGATAGAATGGAATCCTAAAGCAGATAAGGAATTTAAAGACTTTAAGAATGCTATTTTTCAAGTTCCTATTCTAATAATTCTTAAGTTTATTAAACCCTTTTATCTATACTCTTTTACTTTTGATCACACTGTTGATGCTATCTTGATGTAGAAAGAGGGTGATAAAGAACACCCTATAGCATTTATAAACACCAAATTAAGGAATTTGGAACTTAACTATCCTATTTAGGATAAGAAAGCCTACACTATGGTGAAGGTCATCAAGACGTTTAGACACTACATCCTAAGGAACAAGATGTATGTCATAGTGTTTGATCTAGCTATCAAATTGATGTTGGGACAAAATGAATCTAGAGAATGAAGAGGGAAGTGGATGACCAGACTCTAATAATATGATATAGAAATAAAATATAATAATTTAGTTAGAGGCTAGGGTATAATCCAACTTATTATAAATATTAATCCATGCATTGACATTTTATAAGTTAAAGCTGGTCAAGTGTCTAGTTATGATTGGTAAAAGGATATTGTTCACTATTTTCTTCATGGAGTGTGTCCCCCACACTTTAAAAGGGAGAAAAAAGGGCCCTTAGGTTGAGATCATCTCATTTTACTATTAAAAGTGGACTCTTATATAGGAAAACTTATGAGAGGATTTATCCAAGATGTGTTTCTAGAGTTAAAGCCATGGAAATAATGAACAATTTCCATGACAAACTAGGAATTGGTCACCCTTCAAGGCATACCATAATGAATGAGATATTGATAGAATATTACTATTATCCAACTATATTCAAAGATTCCCATGCTCATGTGTGAACATGTCATCAATGTCAAGTGTTTTATCAACTAGAGACAAAGGTAGCCATGCCTTTACAACCAATTATTGAAATAAATACATTTTCACAATGTGACCTTGGCTTCATAGGAATGATCAATCCTAACTCCTCAATAGGGAATAAAATTGTTCTCAATGCCATGGATTATTGAACTAGGTGGACTGAAGTAGTGACCACCAATAATAGTAGAGAGATTGATGTCATCAAATTTCTATAAGAAAATACCAACACTTATTTTGGGTCTATCTTTGGTATGCGATAATAGGCCATCATTCATATCAACTAAATTCATTGAGTGGGCATATGGTAGTCAAATAGTCATCAAGATTGGTTCAAACTATTACTCTCAGGGTATTGGAGTTACATAATCTACAAATAAGAACTTGATGAGTGTCATTAATAAATTTATAATTAAGAAAACCCAAATAATGGTAGTCCCTAATAATGTATGATTTATGGACAAAAAAACTAAGATAAAAATAGGTGCCTAGGGCATCCTCATTCCTACTATTCTATGGGTAGTAACCCATTTTTATTATCACACTAAATTTTCCCACCTATGATTTTATGGTAAAATATATGGAAGATTATGAAACAATATAATCCAAAATACTTAACATCATCCAAATGGAAAATGCTAGAGATGAAACATTGAAGAATTTAGAAAAGCATCAAGATGTTATAAAGAGATGATTTGATAAATGAGCCAAATTTAAAGCATTTTGTATATCAAACTTGGTCCTACTATGGGATAAGGCCCACAATAAGAAGGGATAACATGAAGAGTTCACTCCTCTTTGGATTGGACCATATCAAGTGGTATAAATACAAGGGAAAAAATAATTCAAGCTTAAAGACCTATAAGGGAATGACTTAACCTTAATAGTCAATGGGTAGCACATGAAACATTATTTATCTACCACTTTGTCACAAACTCTAGAAGGATAGTAAGCTTGTTTGGAGTTAGAGTAGGTAGGACTAGAGTAGTTTCCTTTCCTTCTTTGCTTTCTTTTTGTGTTCTTTCTTATTTTCCTCTTATTTTTCATTTTCTATTGTGTGATGTAGCTTAGTAATAAATCCTTTGGAAAAGAATTCATTCGATCAATCTATGTTAGTCTAGTCCTAAAAATAAGAAGGGATTATTGGTTTTAAACATTGGTCATAATTTTTTTTGAAACCTTTGTCAGTGTTTTAATTTAGAAAAGTTGGGCCAGGTTAAATAGAAGTTAGTTTTCACATGAAAATCCTAAATCATATTAATATTGTAATATAATTTTGATGAATGACCATTTCCTCAAACAAGAGTTTTAATCTATGAAGACCATCATATTGAAACTTAAATTCACGAAGTAAATTTCTAGAGTAGAAATTGATATATGAAAGTCAATTACATCTAGACTATGTCTTGAAAAAACCTAACACCTGGCTAATTCTAGTTCCTAACCATTCTAGTTTATGAATGGAGGTATATATATATATATATATATATATATATATATATATATATATATATATATATATATATATATATATATATATATATATATATATATATATATATATATATATATATATATATATATAATGATACACCATGAAGTGAAATCATAAGCTACTTTTAGATTCCATGAATGGTGATTTAGCCAATCTCTATCAGGGATATGGATGCCTGGATGGAAGTAAAACAAGGCTCATAGTGGAGCTAAATGTATCTCTATCAAGGATATGGATGCCTATCTAGAAGTAAAACAATTCCCAAGCCATCCTTAACTAAGAAAATTATGATTATATAAAATCTAAATAATTCTTTAGTGGTTTCATGCTTGATGACTTGAAACTTGAAAGTTATCACTTTTGAACCTAGTGGCAATGCTTAAGGAACCTCAAAGCACACACATAATATGATTATATAAAAGGTTTAAACATTATTTTATTCATGTGGGATTTCATTAGTTATAAACAATATTTTTTTTATTGATTTAAGATCATAATGAAATAACTAATTTTTTATTTATCTTTGAACATAATATCTAGATTCTAACATTTTACAATGTTTCCCTGTAGAAGTCACCATTTGTTGATGATCAACATTCACCTATTCTTAGAATGGGGGCCCTCATTTCTTCAATTTTAAAAAGTTCCCAAGATGATAAGCATATTAAATTGTTTGATTGTATGGATAAATTATTGAATTTACTAATACTTGTGTTTCTAGAATTTTTGGTTAGTCATTCATTTTACAATAAGGATTGATACTTAAAAATTTTCAAATTATTGCAAGTCTTCTTCATGTTTTGTTTGGAAATTAATCATTAACAATGGATGGTTCAATGATATGAAAAGATGATTTTACTAAGGAAGTGTGACCTAGCTCTCTAATAGACATAAACACAATAAGCTTCACTACGTTTTATTAAATTAACATTATGTTGTTTCTAAATCATTTTCCTACAAAGTTTTGATTTAAACTTGTTTAAATTTGCCTAAGATGGGAAATGATTTCTTCAAGAAGCTAACATAGTTTCTTTCTTTATGTCACACGATGTCAAATTAAATTTATAGTTTATGACACCTCACATGATGTCAAAGTTTAGACTATAGCCTAAAAGGATAGATTTCTACCTCACCAAGCCTCGTAATGACTTAAGTATTCATCACATCTTACATAAGACACTTGGAACAAATATACCAAGTTTGTGAGGTCCATGGCATATTATAAAGGGTATGAAATAAGATATTCATTATAATTCAAATATTAGGGCTACATGTTAGGATATTGTCCCCCATGAGTGAGCCTATCTAATCTAAGCCACCACACATCACCCATGCATCCCACCATAGTGCATAACCTTGCAAGATGCCACCACATGTCTCAATAACAACTAGATAGACATGAGTGGCCTTTCAAGGTGATGCATGTCCCCCTTGGGTTCATCTAAGGTAACCATGTGCCTACATTACATTACATCCATCTAAAGCTTATGAGATCTCACAAGGCAAACATGTAATTTCACCTAAGCCATTTGATCAAGGTATGATGATATACAGTTGTCTAAAGTGACTTTCAAGAATGACACTTGGTAGAAGAACAAATAATATCATAAAAGAATGATGCATGTCCCCTTTTGGCCCTTGTGATGATGCCATATGTCATTCTCATGTTTTTATCTGAGATCCATGATATCACCTTTGAGAGGGATGTATTCCTCCACCCAAGCCATCTAATTAGCACCAAGTTATTTATAGTTATCCAAAATCCTTCTAGGAGAGACACCTAGTAGGGAAAGCTATGATTGCCTATGAGAATAATGCATGGCATTACCATAGCTAATTAGAATTAAATAACACCACATGAGCTATTGATATGAATTTAAAGATTCCACATGGTGAGATATAGATGATTCATCATGTAAATATTAATTCCAAGATTCTATGAGACAATTAAAAGGTGCCCCATGTCCATATTTTGAATCAACTAGGTAGCTTAATCATATTCAAGCCACATGAGTATTATCTAGATTTGAGGTGGCATCCACATGTTGAAAGGTGGAAATATTTATCTTTAAATTTAAAATTTATGACAAATCAAAGAAAAATTAAAGTTAATTTGAATTATGGTTCAATTAATTGCTAAAATAAGTAGTTCAAAGTTGTTTTAAATATATGCAAGTCTGGCAGGGTTTCTATTAATATGGCATGAACTAGGATCACCATCAACATTACATTAATCATATTGGTGATTAAAAAGGATACATAATCAAGGTTATTTTCATTCTCATTTTAAATCTATACACATTTTCTTTATCTTATGTCTATGCTCTCACAATTCAACAAAGCTCAAGTTGTTATCAAATTGCACTCCTAAACGCCATTATTGGATCTTGAAATTATAAAAGGATATAAAGAGAAATTTATTGATACCAAAAGTATTAAAAAATATGGAACAAATATGTCCTTATACTATAAGTAAGATTATTTCCTCTAGGAATGATGACTTTATATTTTATAACAATTCTTTAGCCATTTTTAAAAATATTAAATTTATTCGTAAGGCCATAACATCAAGTGAATTACATTACAGTAGCATATATTTTAATATATAAGTAACTAAGGATATTGATAAGAATTAAATAATGCCTCATGAAATCCAACTATATTACAATATCCTTGCCATAAATGTAGTATGTCTCCACAAGGCCATAGTTAAGCCAGAGGTCATGCCATGAACAGACCTAGTTTATAGAATTTTTGGGAGGTCAAAGTGTGAAGATGGGATAATTAAATTGATGTCCCAAGGGATCTATATTAATTTAATATCAGGATTGAGATTTTAAAAATACTATGACTTTCCCTAACCATAGATATAATATAACAAAGTCATCATCGACAATTGGTATGAAGTGCACTCTCCAGAGAAGGTCTAAACTTCATGGGTGACTAACCCAATGAGAACTATTTAAATGGATGATCAAGGAAAATTTACAATAAAATAATTAATAAAATGAGTTATAATTGGCCTACCTCTCCTAAATAAAATATTATGTAGTCCACACATTGCTTATATGGACATAAGGACTATTTCATTACTGAAAATAATCTTAGAGGACTATTAGATTCCCCCACTTAGGGAAATTATCAGTAATAAGGTGTATGCAATACATGAAACTTGTATGAATGGTTCCCCCTTATTTATGATGAGCTACTTATTATATTAAATTTTTGAAATTTCTTAACTGGGTCAAAATTCATGGTCTCCTAAGCATCCAGAAGTTGTGCTTCAACTCTTTTCTATAATGCATATTCATAGATTCAAACGTAATATGAGAGTGATTACAAAATAGTTCTCCCCAATGGTATATTAATAGATAAATGAGCTTGATATGTAGAGGGTTTTCCATAAAATCAAAAAAACCTTAAAAGATATGGGTTGCTACTGGTTATACCTAGACTGCATGGTTATAATAATGGAAGGAGTGATGATGGCCCCTCTTATACTACCAAGGTTTGTGCTAATGAAGCTATCTAAAGAATAAGTGACATATAAAAATTTTCATTCAATTGATGTAATATTCAAGGATACAAATAAAGTTACCTCCATAAGGTTCCTTATAAACCAGGGAGGACTAGGATTATCAAGTGGTATGATATTGTTGTAGTTGTTAGACATAGGGATTCATAGCTATTGCCTTAAGATGAATTTGGACCATGGGATCCTAATAAGGTCATTTAAAAGCATCTATTTATATTTAATAAATAGGTAGTAATGGAATACCAATGCAAATAATAATTCCATGAGTGGATATATAGATATGCTCTGAATGATGAGGTGGTACTCCAAAATGTAGTAATGAAGAACATTGAACTGGAGATGAGATTAGATAGGGAGAAGAAAAAGAAAGATATTGCTAAGTATTGGCCACAAATAAAACAAGGGAATAGGTTTGATGATAATTATGAGAGAAGGAAAGATTAATAATATTAATACAATGTTCCTCTTTTTAGGTAAAGGCCAAATAAACCTCCATATCTTTCTACTTCAAGAATTTAGGACTTACCTCCAAGCTTTGAACAAAGAGGATCTAGTAGTTAGCCTAACCCCTCCCAATGGCCCATAATAATCTCTACATCTATTATGAGAGTAATTATATAGATCTTAGATCAACATAACCCTATTGATATTGATCTCAAGGAATTAGAATAATACATTGAGCTCTGCATGGAAGAAGTGTAAGCACTGGCTGGTAGAAACATTGAGAAAGTCTACAAGAGGAAAAGGGAGCCTAAGACCACTATGAGAGGATTAATAACCCCTACACCAGATTTTTAAGTGACTATAAACCCTCTATTGAAATTAAGTATTAAAGGCACCCAAGTTATACAAGAGCAATAAATTTCTCCCTTTCCAAGAGTTGATCCATATACTATTGTTGTTGCCACTAACACACTATAGGCTACCCTGAGAGTACAAGCTCCCAAAGTACCTCACCACTACATTATTTTCCAATTGAAATTAATTCTCAAATTAATTATAGTTTTTTTTCCTCCTACCATTGATCCCCCATTAATGAGTATAACACAAACTACCATCCTAATTGGAACTACTCTTGTTTTTACTTCCACAAGTATCTCATCTGTTGTTATTCCCCCATTGGCTTTAGTATCAATAGCAACTATAACTACCACTTCTCAATATTTATTTGATAATATCTTGTTCCAAGATAGTGGTTCTTTGGGATTTACCATCTCCCATTTAATTTTTCATTCCACTACAAATATTACATCTTCATCATGCACTAGTGCTAGTTAAACTATGAGTTCTACTTCTTCTTAGGCAATAACAACTAGTGAAACACTTGTTGGTTCGCCTATATTTCCAAGGCCATTAAGGCCCATTTAAAAAAAAAAAAATCTAAATCCACCTTTTCCTACATCTCCATTCAATGTTGCTGTGGCTATAAAGGTGAGTATGCCCCCAAAATTACCTTCATCTATTCTAAATATAGGCCTTGTGAGAACTCCATTTGGTACACTTGGGTAAATAGACTCAAAAAACTTGTCACACACTCCTGCTATAGCTCTAGATTCTACCATATCTATACCACCTATAGTTACACCTCCAAAAAATCTAATGGCTACTATTGTCCCAAATTGGGTCACATATATTAAACTAGCAACAAGACAAGAGAGACCTTAGGTAGTCCTCTCTACACTATAAATTGGCATGAAATTTGATGCTACTACAAGTAACATGAAAAGAGTGGTGAGGAAGTAGGTTGAATATCCAAAATCTATCAAAATTATGGCACATGAAAGTGAAGAGTCATTCTTCACTTTAAAAAATAAGAGGAAGGATGGTCCAACTGAATTAGATGAGTATGCATAAGAACCTATGTCCATGGTCCAAGCTAATGTAGAATCCATAGTGGCCTTAATGAAAGGTATGTAGTAGAAGGTGAAGATATTGAGGGAACAAAAATTACCTATTTTGATATAGAATACTATATTTTAAATAATAAATGAAATAATCAATACCTTCAGTTTATAAGAGTTTATGAAGATAAGGCAAGATGATGGGACTCTACAATTTAATGTGGTCATTAAATATGACCAAATACTTGCACTCTATGATGTCAAGTTAGAAAACATGGATAGATTTAAATGGAATAACAAGTTCCTAGACCTTAAGATGTTTCCACTTGAAGACATCATCTTGGCATAGACTATAATGATGAATAGAAGGAGAATATTAAAAAGGTGGCTTGAATAAGTTAAGGATGTAACTACATTCTTAGAAAAAATATAGTTTAGGATTACCCTATTACTAAAGGATTTTATGGTCACTAGTGTGACAAATATTTATTATAATTTTATGAATGAACAAGAGTTAAGGGATCATATGAAAATATTTCTTTAAAAATTCCAACAAGACATAGCCAATGCCAAGATTGCCACTAAAGTGATGAACATTGTGGCTTTTGCTAACTAAAGGCTAGAGAGAGTTGAGGCTATTGAATGAGTGATGAGACATGTAATTAAAAATCATTGTAGGCTTATTCCATAATTACCTAACCTATTTTATCTTATGATCCTAAATTTTGGTCAAATTAACTAGGACTACTTATCATGCTCAAAAGTTTGGATAAGGGAGGAGGTAGAGAAAGAAAGGTTACAACAACAAGCTAGTCAACAAGTAGCTATCCAACATCACCTTCCATGGTAATAACTAGCACTTTAGTAGCCTCATCCAAGGAAATATAAATTAGAATTTAATTAATAATTTCCCTTCAAGGACAACAACCACATCCATCTTAGCCAAGGCAATCAAGGCCTTAAGGAATATTCCACTTTACTTTATAAATTATAATTTGTAATATTCCATTATAACATGTGGAATTTTAGTTATTATTATTCAAAAGATAAAAGACACTTGGATATATTTATGCATCTTTTAATGGGCACACTTGAACTTGCATAGGCATTTTTAGGCCTATATATAGGGGTATTCCCCCTCATTGTAATTTTTAGGAATAATTGTAAGATAATTAATGAAAAAGAGATAATAATTCATGAGATTTTTTGAATGGTTTGTTATGTGTTCTATATTTTATACTTCTCATGATTTTAGAGAATTAATGGTTTATTTTTTGCTAATTAATCTAGCAATAATATCAATGTATGCATCTATTGGTTGACTATTGGTTTACGTGCTCTATTTCATCTTATTTTAGTTGAATGTGATTATGAAATTTGATGTGAATAAGTAAATTTCATGAAACATATGCTTTCATATATACAAATCTCCTTTCCTTTGAAGTCTCAATTGCATTCATTTGGCTTTAAGCATTACACTAGGGTTGGTGAATGCAACTTTTACATGTTATTGTCATATAGGTTAGAAGAATTGACAGCTCTAACCATCTAAAGTAAACTTTATTTTTTGAACTACTCTTCTTACATTTGGATCTACCCCATGAATCAATTTAGTTTAGCTCAGTATGTAAATATTCATGATTTGTTTGTGCTTCACCAATAATTAGAAAATTTTAGAGTAATTTCACAAAGATTAGAAAGAAATAAAGTGTCACTATTATATAATCTAATATCCCTATAGCAAGTTCTACTTTAAGACTTATAAGTGGTGGCCATATCTCTACTATTTTACTATTTTTATTATTATTTGTGTAAACAAATCAACCCTTGAGTCTTCCAAACTTAAAATTGAGGTTATTACTTTCCTCCCATTCCATAGTGACATAGGAAGCACATTAAGTGCATCAACACTAGGGTTTGCACTTGTGAGACTCTAAGGAATGAAGTTAGTATTATGAGTAAGATACTTTTATAATTGAAAATTTAGAATCAAAAATCACATGAAAATATTATATTATTGGAAAATTATATTACAAAACAAAAGTCTCCAAGGCACATTAATGTCAATCATGTATATTCATCTTTACTTAGTCAATTTATGAAAAAAAATATTACATATCAAAATAAAGAATCAAAATAAAGTGAGTCTATAAATAGTTATTAAAAAATTACTCAAATATCAAATGGAATCTCAAGTGAGAATCTAAGGCAAATCATTAAAGCTAAGCTAATCAACCTACCTCCTCTACATCTAGTGAGGTGATCCAGATATTATTATTCATACCATAGAATGTATGTTTATCACACAAATTCATGATTGGAATTGAATAATCATATACAAAACATCATTTATAATGAATAACCTATACGAGATAAATTACTTAAGCAATCCATAGTGATGCGGGAACATATTAAAAAAGGGTCAAATTTAGAAACAACACAAAAGTGGTTATTATTAGCGAAATTTTGGCTACCAGTAGAGAGGTTCATAAAAAACATGACTTGTCATGTTTTATAGCCTTTTTCATAGCCATTTAATGCATTCTGAGGTCTTAAATAGTCTTTTAATGTTTTATTAGCATATTTTAAGGTTATTTTGACAAGTTTAAGTTAACGATCCTTCTTAAGTCTTATGTTATTCTAACCAAACTATGATATGAAAAGGCTAATTCAAAATGTGTCAAACGTTCATAAGTGTATCTAAAATTCATCTCAAACTTTGAACATGTTGCATGAACATTTTATACATGTTTGGAGAAGTTAAGGTTTTTTGGTAAAGTTTAAGGTAAATGCAGTGCAAGAGAAATATGCATGTGGCCAAGTCCAATGCATGTAAAAGATAATAAGATGAAATGTTCATACAAAAAAAAATTTAACACATTTTTAAGGATATATATATATATATATATATATATAGAGTATATATATGTCAAGAATGTCAGTACAATTCAAATCATATCATTTTATAGGTTTAATGTACAAAAGAGAGAATCACTCCAAATAAGGTAGTTATAGGCACTTTTACAAACTTAGAGAGATATATTTACGTGAAAAAATTTGAATAGTGTATCTTCACCTTCAATAGGTCATTTCCATGAATATCAATCTTTCACAAGTCTTAATAAGACCAAATTTTCATCAAAATCTACATCAGCTTCTTGGTAGACTGGTAATGGTCAACTTTGTGTGTTTGGTATGAATAAAGGAGAGAGAGTGATAACCTAAGCTTGTGGGTAGAGGAAATAGGTTTAATGGCCTTTATATTTTTGACACTATTTCTCATATTTGTGCCCCCTCCTTTATAAACGATCACTAATACCATGAGGTGGTCTTCAACCATTATAAAACCCTCAAGCTTAGTTTTACACATTTTCCATGTAAAATTGGGCTCATTGGAACAAGTGAGCATTTTTGAAGGTCTATATGGGTCTAAAAAACCATCTCTCACTTTTATGGACCAAATTTGGAATGTGTGAATAGTTGAGAAGGATAAAAACCTATGTGTGAGTCAAGTTATAGCTTTAAAAGAAGGATATAGGTAGGTGTCTAGGTAGAATTGAGAATATCCTCAATTAAAGATAGATCTAGTCAGTTTGAATCATCTCTCAATACTCTTTATATCATCCTTACACTTTTTTCAAGCATCAAATGAACCTCTTTCTTACTGTTCACATATGATAGACTAATTTTGTGAAGTCTGTGAGGTGTGTTGGGTACTTAAAACATATGAAGGGGTATTTTTAGCAGTTGATGCAAGATCATCAGGATTATTCATCCACATAAAAGCATCATTAGATAAATTAAATTTTAATAGGATAGAGAACTATGTATGTATAGTTGATTTCATTGAAAATGTAGTCATAATGGAGTAAATCTTGATCATATGTGGATTAATAGTATTTATTCAAGTTCATTGAATAAGAAACACCAAATTAAAAAGTATAAAATATCTCCCTCAAGGTGAGTTTCCAAGTGGTAAACCCTATAGACCATGGATTCTACTGTTATCTATCTGGTTACTAGTCAAAGAGATATATGAAGTCGTGATTGCTTAGTGGATTGTGATAAAGAGGACATACTATCTAAATATGGAGGAGTACTGTGAAGTGTAAAATTATACATTCAAGATGTTTTAAACATATGGTATTATATTTATATTGTTTTAATTCATTATTCAATGTTTATTCTCCTTTTCCAAAAGCCCTGATGCATTTGAGAGCTGAATGCCTATACACCATTCACTACATATTCTTAATTAATTGTGTGCTCTAAGGTGACTATGTGAGTTTAAGAGATGGAAATGATATATAAAAATTTTCATTATGAGACATAAATATATGTAAAATTTATAATCTCTTCACTTGATTTCACCATCAGTTTAAGGAACCCTAAAAGGGCTCATTCCCATGAAACCTACATTCAGGGTTGTCACAAGCCTAAGTGAAAAGAGCACTTGTTGTATGGGTTTGAATGAATTTTTAATAATGTTTAAAAGGAATAAGGGATATGTATAAAAATCTTATAATTTAAAATATCACAAACAGATCTTAATTTCAAGGCTTAACATTCAAGACATTTAGTCCATCGCCTACAAGCCAGCTAAAGAAGCAAACTCCCTTTAAGCATTAAGAGGGAAGATGCAATGCGTAAATTATAGTTGGGGTTTATATATATGATAAATGTGTATGTAATACATTAATAATAAGAATATATTTAATAATATTATATATTTATATAAATTAAATCCATGTTAATCTTGTAGACATATAGTCAAAACTAGCAACTACATGCCTACCTAGCTAAATTGAGAGAGATGCCTACTTTTAATTGAAGGTCAAACGTTATATGGGAAATATAATAAAATTATAGTGAATATATAATTTTATCATAAATTTCATATAATTTTCATGTTTATTGAAGGAAATTCTAAGGTTGAGAAGTTTTTAAAGGCCTGATAAGCCTTAACATGCACATATAGGCTTACGTGTAAAATTGTGAAGAAGATTATTTGTTGAAAGTGAGATGAAATCATAAATTACATAATAAGGTGATTAGGAATTAAAATAAAAATTTAATAAGGTTTTTAACTCCTTAAATAGTGTTTAAAAATGAAAACATAGACACTAGGGTCACTGACATTGGTTTGTTAGAGGACCCTAAACATGAGTTAATGAAGGATATAATAGATCTATTGATAAACATGGTAAAAAAGAGAATTAGGATATGTCATGCTGGGTGGAAAAAATATCACTAAGGTTTACAAAGATAAATATAATTTTTTTCCCATTTTATTCAATCTTCTCTCTCTCTCTCTCTCTCTCTCTCTCTCTCTCTCTCTCTCTCTCTCTCTCTCTCTCTCTCTCTCTCTCTCTCTCTCTCTCTCTCTCTCTCTCTCTCTCTCTCTCTCTCTCTCTCTCTCTCTCTCTCTCTCTCTCTCTCTCTCTCTCTCTCTCTCTCTCTCTCTCTCTCGATTCATAGTTGTAGACCTAGTCACCTAAGAGAATTTTTTATCACATGTGAATATCAAGGATAAGATGAATGAGATAAATAAATTATATGGAGAGATGAATAAGGTTATATAATTAATATTTGTGTCATTTATTTAGTCAAAGATGGCCTTGGATTTATGAACAATTCTCAAGAGCATAAGGCACTCACAGTCTACCAAGAAACCCTACTAAGAACCTGATGAGAGATATAGTGTCTCTAAGAACTCAAAATGGATTTTATGAAATTTTAAATGACATAATAGACCTTCATAACTATAATTAATACCTTATCAATCCATTGTTTGACACATGAAGAGTATAAAGTGTATGAAAGAAGGCTAAAATGATTATTTCAATCTGTTTATGAGCATAAAAAGTTGTGTCAGGCCTTCAAATTAGACATGGACATTGATCAAGAGGTATTTGAATTGAATAAAATGTTTAATTTTAGTTTCACATGTGTGGGTATTGATTGTAATAAAATCTTAGTTTTTGGGCCTAGAGGCCTAATTGAGGGCTAATTGGAGAGTAAAACAGGTGGAGTAAGTGCACTTGCATTTAATGTCTAATCATGAATTTTTTCATAGATATTTAAGATAATAATTAGTACTAAAATACATGATTTTTTTTTTTAGGATCATCTTTAGATTTTTCTACACGATGAGCTTTGGATGTTTTGAGGGTTAAAAGGAATTAAAGGAAAGTATAGACTTTGGGTGTGAAATGAAGTCTTTGAAAGTATTTGATACATAAAAATGGGTTGATATATGCTGATTAGGATAGATATATGTCTCACATGGAGATAAGTGGCATTAATTAAGATGAAATCAATATTTTAAACATTTGAGAAAGAAAGGCATAGTGAGGCTAATGAGTTTTAAGACACCTAAAGAGGTATGATCATCATTGAAATGTCAATGTAATAAGACTCCTAAGAAATTAAAATTATCAAATATCCAATCAAAGGTAATTTAAAAGTGATTGTATGAACAAGTAATGCCACTTGTCACTTTCCAAGCTAAGGAGAGGGCAATTTGAGGAAGATAAATCTATCAAGCAAATAGATAGACCTCTATGCCATTTGGGAAGGAAACATCATAAATAAAGAAACACATGTCACTAAAGACATTATTATACTATTATATAAAATCCTTGATTTTAACTCTTATCATGAGTGCTTGACACTTATCAATGACTATCTTCTACACCAATTCTATCTCTCCTTCTATCATTTTGTATATATGTAGCCTTGTTTGGCTTTGTAAGGATCCTCCACATGATTACAAAAAAAACCTAATCATTTGTATGCCTTTTATAAATTAAATACTATTATTTTTATCTCCTTATATGACTATACACAGTGTGTGTGTATGGATGGTTTATCTTATCAAGTTATTTTCTTAGTCTTCCTTGGTATGTAGTCCTATCATAACACCTATATGCATTTTAAAATATTATTTTACATGTCATGTGAAGTGTTTAAATGGAGTTAAAGGTTTGAGTGAGTATATATATTCATTAGTGTAATAATTGACATCTTAATTAGTCCTCCTAGCCTAATCATACATCACAACCTTCACATTGAAATGTTGATGTGAAAGATTCAGATTAGGAGTAGTGTATGTTAAGGTTAGTTGCATGGTCTACATGTGCACATGCAGCTGGTTGGTAGTGATCAACTAATTTGGTGTATCACCCTCTTAGTTTTTTTTCATGTTATTCCTTCCCATTTTATTTAAAAATTTATTAGTTGATCCTAATTGATACATCAAGGGGATATAACCCTAAATATATAGGTTTGGTCTACTTGAAGATCACCCACAACCTAAGACCAATCCCATTGCATAGCTCAAGTTGAGATGGATTCAATCACCCTATCAAGGGTTTAAATTTTATCTATAATATTTACCAAATCATAAATCATAACAAAAAACATTCATAAATAAAAATTAGATAAATAAACAATACAACAAACATAAGTAAAGTAACTAAAAGATGAAAATATACCTCTCAAAAATGAGGTCCCACTTTCAAAACAATATGGGTTTGGTCAAAAATATATACAAAAATTTGATTATAAAGGTTAAGGGTTGGGAAAACGTGCCAAAGACATCACTAAATCTATTATAGTAATTGATAGTGTAGGTCAACAAGGTTTAGGATTTATGGAACATACTAAGGCAAATAATTCACACATAGTTTATTAAGTACAAGATCCAAATACATAGGTAATGTTATACAAAGAGAAAGAACTTAAGTTACACATTTTGAATCATGTTAATCCAACAATAATTCTCAAAACATTATTTGTAACAAAACATCCTCTAAATCACCATATGCCTACAATAGGCATAGATTCAAATGGCATAGTTATAGAAAATATTGAAAAGCATAATTTAGAAAGGTTAATTCCATAGTATGATGAAATTACCTATGTTCATCTAAATACAACATAAGTCAATATTAACATTTCATTAGTTCAAAATCAAGATGATAATGATGAGTGAAACAATATAGATTATTATGATTATCAAGATAATGACAAAAAAAATATTCAAATCCACATTAAAGCTTAATTAAATCACATACCATCTATAACAATTCACAAAAGTACACCATTCCTATTTTTGATGTAGGATCTATTGAGGGTGGTTATATCATGAGACTCATTGGTTAGTAGTATCTCTCCTTAATTGTACATAGATTTCATTTTCTTCATAATGTGTGTTCATAGCTCCATTTTCATAGTGATTATGCATAGATATTATACTTAAAAAACAAAAAAAAGAATATAATATGTTCAAAAAACATAAAAACATTTAAATACTGCATTAAAAAATACAAAATTTCAAATTATATGCATTTCCATTTTTACATTCCTTCTATTTTATAGGTACTACATATGATATCTATGCTAGTATAGTAAGTTTTATAATGCATACATGATTCACTTATTCCTTTCGAGTTTTTTCATATTACTAAAATAATTAAGACCTCTACATCAATCTAAATTTGTTATTATCTACCCATTTGGGGAACATACATAGAGACATAAATTATGCATTGATACATTTTTCCATTGGGGGCATCATACTACACATCTTTTGATTTGGTAGGTTATATACTTATATACTCCACTTCATATATTTATCATTGATTATATTTTGATGTTGATAATCATATATTACATATATTTTTTGTTGAATACCACTACTATAAACTCATATTATGTACATTTTTACTCTTATATAGATTTTTACCATGTGATTATGCATACTTTCATTTCTATCTTTACTAGTTTAGATTTGATTGTGTCTCTTTAATTATACATCTAAAAGGTAATTTTAATAATCCATTGTTCTATCTAATCCAATTCTTTTCATTGTGTGTATGCTTTAGATATGTTCTCATGTCCTTGTGTGTGCTTTCTTGATTATGTGTGGACATTTGAATATGTCCTTCCATGTGGCTCTAAGCCAACCTTGATTTCTATTTGTGTATGTGGACATTTGAACATGTACTTATATGTATTTATTATACTTATGTAAATCTACCCATGTCCATTGTATTTTAACCCCTTAGCCTACTATGCATGCTTCATGTGTTTGTATGTATTCATCATGGCCATGGCACTTATCTCTCACTTGTTACATTCACACTCATTTTGTGATTCCACAAGGGATCTAATGCATCTCCCCATCCTCCTTGGGTGCCTTGATGGACATCATGCCCCATCCCCCTAGGTAGTTACTCAAATTAGAGCCAGATTTGTTGTTCACATACATGGTTACATTGTTTTATCTATCTTGAAAACTTTGTTAATGTTAAATCTAACATACATCATACATTACAAAAAATTTCTCAAATTATTTTACATTCCCATGTCATGTATACACATTATATTGGTTTATCACACATATATCACATGTTTTTAGTCTAATACACATGATGCATAAATTTTATTTTGAGGATAATTCTTGTAGATGTTCAACAACTCACCTTAAAATAGGAGGCTATATACACATAATATTTTAAAACTTTTATTAATTACTGACACTTTATATTTTGCAAGCGCCTATCAAGTCTCAATATCTCTGAGTGCATGCCTTAAGGGGTGAAATATGAAAGGGATGGGTAGACCATCGATGCTTCATAATATTGTTGTCCCTTTTACCACTTGTCATCTACACATTTGTCTCCTAAACCATTAACCCTAAGCTTATTCTTCTGAATCCTACCTATTCTATTATTTTCCTCCTTCCATTCCTCCTTTTTTACCTTAACATTATTTTTTACTGTTAGTTGTACCAGGTCGACCTAGTAAAGTTTTAGGTTATTACAAACCTAACACAAACCTAATAAAGTATCCTCAAAAACACATTGGGTTGACTAGGTCGACCCCGTACAGCTGATGTTCTTGGAAGGATTTAGGGTAAGATCTACCTATATATACAAGGTCATTTCCCACCATTTCATAAGAGAATAATTAATAAAAAAGAAGTGAATGTGAACATATGATTATTGGCCATTATACTCAAGTAATAAAGCTTAGGGTTCCATAATTTCTTTAGAGATATAGATCTTATCTTGTGGATAAATATTTTAGGTGCTTAGATAGGTTACATATCCTAGAGCTGATTTATATTGCTTATTATTACATACCAAAATAATCTCTTGTGAGTCACCTTGGCCAAGGGAGAGATTGAGGCTTGGGGGCTTCTTCTTTAAAGGTAAGTATTCCTAACTTTATTTCTCCTTTGTATGAGTAGATATATAATGCATTTGTATTCTTCTCTTCATTTATTTAGGATTATGTATAGATTGACATGAATATATGTCTTCCAATACATGTTTAGTTTAGTTTTTCTTATTTTATAACTTCTAACCCCTACTTTGTGTCACATTATTTGGTGTGTAATATATTATATTTTACTTTCTTTCTATTAGAATAGAGTGAATATTTTAAACCTTAGGACTCTATTAGGGTTATCATGTGATTATGTTAGACTATAGGCTTTAAAACCCTTATTATTATCTGATCTAGGATTAATTTAGAGAAATGATGAATTTCTTATTTCATACACTCTAGTAAACCCAATGTGAACTAACCCTTTTAGGATTTATTCACTATTGCCTTCATTTTTATATCATATATTTTTGACATTTTGGATCGATTCTCTTGACCCATCTCTTTTTCTTTATGCATAGTTTTAAGAATAGGCAATTGCATCAACCTAATTAACCCAATACATGTTTACAACCTTTTAGATGCCTAGTTTAGCCTACCAAGTTGACTTAATCAACCCCTTCAACATTTTTAAACAAGTTCCTATATATATTGATTGATAATATCAACCTTGTTTATAGGTTTATCAAGCATACTTCTAGGTTCTAGACTAGTAATATTATTCATTACATATCTAATCCACCAAGGTTCCTTTCTACTTCTTTTTTTATTTCCTTTCTATCTTTTCATTTCACAATTTGTAGTCTTTAAAACTACCCTTGAAGAGTCAACTAGATTTCCACTATTGACCCAATTCATTTTTAGACTTTGCTTTTATAGTATAGGTTAGACCTTATCAACCCTATTCTATATTTTTTGCATATAGTGTCAACACTATACCTTGTTTTAAAGTTGTAATTAACATCATATATATTTGTAATTAACTCACACACTTTCTTTTCCTATTTTTTGCATGCTTAGAATATTACACATAGTCTAATTAGGGTATTTTATTAATCACTTAGTTTTATTATTTTTATTTTATACACACAAATCCAAATTAAAAAAATATATAAAAAATCACTTAAACATTCTATCTACCCTAGGCCAACCTACTTGGGTTTTATCACTAAGGGGGAAGTTGATATGATGCTCTAGTCAAGTATAAATCATGGTTAATGGTATATTATAACTAATCACCTGACACCAGTATCACTATGGTGTGTGAAGTGAGGGGTTAGGCCCCAATACCAAGCCTATATAATTACCATTATAGTCCCTTTTCAGCTGAAACTACTTGAAACAATCCTTAGATTGTTATCTAGTACCTTGCTTATAGCCAACTTCTAATCACATTTAAAATCATTCTTAATAATCTAATAAACATTCAAGTTGACCAATTATTTATATATTTACTTTTCAAGTTTATTTATTTCTCTTTGATCAATTATGTGTGAAAAAAATTGCATTATCAAATGTTAGTGCAAGGTTTTTCTTTGTGTGCCTCAATTAGATTGGCCAACATTGATCTAATTGATTGTTTGTTTCCTTTTAGTACTTACTTCTTTACATTACTTACAAAATTATATTGTTCACAAATTGCTATCAAATTTATCATATTCCTTATTTTAATTCTCTACATCATCATTAATCCAATGAATTTTATGGTATGAAAAACAAATGAGTTGAAATAAAGATATAGATAGGCAAAATAAGGAGTCTACCTTTTTAAACCTCTGTCCACTATACAAAATCATTCCAGTCGATATTATACTATTTACATACCTTTTTCAACCTCTATCCACTATATATGATCAAAACATCAAATCTTATACTATTTATAAACCTTTTTTAGTCTTTATTTGCTGTACATGATCAACCCAATCAACCTTGTACTACTTACAAACCTTTTTTAGCCTCTATATGTTATACTTGATTGACCCAATTGACCCTAGAATATTTTTTGTCACTTTTTATTATCATTGTGTGTTTATCTAGTATTTTTTCATCATGATGATATCTTTTTAGCCTTCTCTTAGTCTAAAACATTGCATAATCAAGGATTTGGATAATAACTTCACTTATTTATTTACTTCAGATGAAACTATCCAATTTCTTCCTTCCCTTTCTTCTAAACCAAAACCACTCACTACACAATGTAATGTATTTGAGGTCATTCATCCCAATCCTCCTCCCAATACCAATGTTGGGAATAATCTTATCAACACTCATACCCTTACAACCAATGTTCACTTTCTTCTTGTTATGCCCATAACAAGATCTCCAAGCCTTATCAATTCCCAAAGTAACATGGTTGAAATCAGTCAAATTAATAGTTTAGATGGTTCTGAATTATTCAAAAAACCTTGATGATAATACTATTTACACTCCTCTAAATAATGGTGGCTTTACTAAGCCTTCTTCTTATTCTACCACACTTAAGATAACTAACACTAATATTGGGAATCCTCCACCTACAAAGAATCCTCCTCTTAAAAACATAAATAATCCTTTTCCTACCAACACTAATACCCATCATATAAACACCAATCCACATATTAATATAACTCAACTTATTTCCCAAGTCATAGAATTAATGAACATCATGAAAACTTAGAATTAGTCTCAAATGATGAACATGAAATAACATTTATTACACATGACTAGTAAGCCACCTCAAGTCATCATGTTTTAACCAAATCAAAATTTTGTCCCTCCTCCTCTTAGAGATTCCAATGGGAATATCATCCCTCAACCTCCAATGAATAATAAAATGCTTCAACATATTCAAAATAAATCTTTATCCCCATTCATTACATCCATATATATTAGAAACATTTGTCTAACTATCACATATAATGGGACTAATGACCCTACTATATTTCTTAATTATTTTGGATATCTGTATAAGGAATGGGTCCAAACTAACACCTTTGATACCACCATTCTCTTAGCCAAAATATTTATTGTTAGTGCACTTGAATGGTACAACCAAATTCCTAGACATTCCATCTCACAACTAGAGGAGAATGGTAAACCCTTTATTGATATTGCACTTGAATTGGTATTGCTCTAGTGAAGGAATTCTAGCATGATGACCTTGAAAAATAACTAGGCCATTTCATCAATGACAAAAAAATTCCTAATGAATCTGCTCATACATTCATTAATTAATATAAGTATCTTACTCATAAAGTGGACCATAACATAAATTATGATAATCTTTTAAAACTATTTGTCACCACTCTTAAACCTCCACTTTAATACAAATTTTGAATCTTTTCACCTAAAACTTTACAAGAAGCCTTAGACCAAGACAAAAGACAAGACTTTCTTATGACTCAATTTGAACCACATCAAATAAATACTAAATTATATTTCCAACCATCTTCTCATAGCATTGCTTCCTCCCAACCTCCCCAACATCAAAGTGGAGCATATAATTCAACCAATTTTAACCTAAACCACCCTCCCTTGAGTTTAAAACAACTTAAAAATAAATTTCCACCCTATAAACCCATGAACTTTTTTCCTTCAAAACCTCCTCCAAAATGGTATAATCTTGATAAATTTTATTGGTGTCATGATACTATAGGTAATTCTTATGATTCTTGTCACGATCTTCACTAATTTATTATTTCTTCCTTTCTTGGTTCATATTTAAATCTTGATACTCTCACAAAATAATGTTATCAAGACTATCTTCAAGCTTCTCAAAGTCAATCTCAAGAACCACAATCACACTAACATCAACTACCTAATAAACAAAAATCATCTATTAATTTTATTCAAACCATAGTTGATCCTTCTTCCTACACCAATAAGGAAAGGAGAGATAACATGAACAACTTTAAACATATCATTGCATCCATTGAACCTCAACCTCTTAAGTTACATGAACCAAAATAATACCTCATTTAAATTCCTACGCCAAATCATATCATCCATGTTCTTCCTTTACCTCCTTTATCTCTAATACTTCTCCTACCCATCATAGGTCATATTCAACATCTTTAAAATCTACCAAACCAACACATTTACCTATCTCCAAAAACACTTTCCAACCCATTGCAAATCATTTTAATGATTTAATGTTATCTCACTCCAACTCATATGTTGGGGCATATTATGATGCCCATCAACATATCTCTTCAAACTTTGGGGCATCTTACTATGCCCACTCTTATTCTACAATGCATAATAATAAACACATCTAGCTTTAAGAAATCTTTCAATACTTATAGACTTGTATTTCACATGCTCATCTTTGATACAGATGTTAGCATAGGTATTCCTTTTTCTCTTGTCTCATGTTTCTTTATTTTTATGCATTTTTATTTCCTTCCTTTAATTTCATTTTAATATCATCATTATTTTCCTTTAGATTCTTTTGCTTTATTTCATATTACATTTGGCATTTGTTTTCATTTTTGTCTTTATATACCTCTATCATTTGTATTTTTATGTCACTCTTTACCTTAGTATTTTATAATCATTTTTACCCATTTTTTTATCATTTACCTCTTAATGTACCATAGTCTTATTTATCTTTTTAAATTTCTCTTTTTGAACCCCTTGGGTTTATCTTTTATGAGTTTCTTTGTAAGACCATGGATAGGACCTAACATTCCTCACAAAACTACCATCTTTTATTTATCTTTCACTTGTCTTTTTATCACCCCCATGGGTTTATCTTTTATGAATTTTTAGTACAAGACCATGGATAGGAAATATATCTCCTCATAATATTACCATATTTTCATGTTCTTGATCCTTATTCTCAACTGTAGCTTTTGCTAGATGGAATATGCACAAAAAAATTATGTTAACATGTTTTCCTCCATTTCCCTCATTATTATGATAAGGAATCACACTTTATTTTCATTGTATCCCTCTTTTCCTTTTATCACATTTTTTGTGATTTGAAGCAATTAAAATTGTTCTATATGTCATTTCTCTTGATTTCCCTTTTATTTCACTCCACATTAGATCAAACAAGGTCAAATTCAAGATAACAGTTTTATTTTACCTAGATTTACAAGACTCTTAGACCCTATGCTCTTTGAGATTCTTTATCTTAGAAACCATGTCCCATGTATTCAAATGAAATTCATCTTTAGCACCCATTTTTGGTCTTCCAAATCCATATGGAGGAGAAATAGAAAAAGCCATCAAGAAAGTTAAAATCCAAATCATTTGAAACAAAAGCCAATGACATCTAAAAGGCAACATACAAATCTTAAAAGTTAAAATCACACTAAAAGACATGATTCAAAGAACATATCCTTATTATATGTAAATATCAAACTCTATATTTAGCTTGATGATAGATCTAAGGTCCTTTGGGGTATGATAGGCTAGTAAATTATAAGAGGAGAATAAAAATATCTTTCAGTGCTACCTACTTTTTCATGCAAGTACCCACTATTCACAATAGACAAATAGCTCTGTAAGGGGTCCTAAAAAGCAGGGAACACATCATGGGGAGGTAGGTCCGTTTTAATTTTCATGAATATAGCCTTCATGGGATGATTTATAGACTCCATTTGTTTACCTAATACTTATGTATCTAAGAGAAGTTCTTCATAGTCCTTAACGTTGAAAGTCCTCTTGTTTAGACAAACCTAATTTGAGTATCTTGACTTTGATAAAGATTTCTTATACCTTGGTTTTTCCTTCATTTTCCCATCCACCCATTTCATTTTCCCCCCTTTATAGACAAATTGTGATTCCAAATCTTTTTTCCCTTCTTTTATTCCTTATTCTTAATATATTAAAAACAAGGTACCATTACTTTGTTTCAGTTTTATTTATCCTTAAAGAAAAACAACATGTTTGAATAACTATGAATCACTTTTTTTCTTTACTTTGTCATTATTTTACTACCTTTGTATTGTGGAAAATTGAGTCTTCACCTTTTTTCCATTATTACATATATGCCTTCTTCATGTTTGTCTTCCATCTTCAATTACATTTCATTTTTTATTTCATATTTTCCTTTTTGCCTATCTTACACGAGCTTAATTTTAACTTTATTACATATCTTTCTTAAAGTTTTATTTCATTAACATTCATTTTTCCATTTATGCTTTACATGATTTATAATATCATTCATCATATATACAATATCATTTGTTATTTATTTCCTATCATTTGTCATTCATTTTCCCATTATTTATCTTTCATTTGTAAATCATTTATCATTCATTTACCATTATTTTGTCATTTATTTTCCTTCAATATTCTAAAAAATATGTTTTACTAATCCTAAATTGACAATTATATTATTTATCATTCCTAACTATTACATGCCTATTTTCTATAACTTTCAATGTTTAGCTATTTTTTGCACTAACTTCTATAGGTTCACCTAGTGTTCTTCACATTAGATGCCTTCATCATCTCTTCTAGTGTAGTTATTTATCTATGACACTAAGGTAAGTTAAACGTATGTGTTTTTAAATTAATTCCTTTAATTTATCTTATTTTTATACTTATTTAACATTACTTAGCATCGATGTTGTTTGTTATCATGTTTTATCTTAAATTACCATCCTGTGTTGCACTTACGTGACACATGATGAGCTTCGAGTGGGGAATATATATAAATATAATATTTTCAAACTTTTATTAATTAATTATAATTTGTATCTTAAAGGAATGTATTGAGTCTAAATATCTTTGAGTACATGCCTTAATGGATGCATTAGGAAAGGGGTGGCTAGACCATCAGTGCTTCATAATATTATTGTCCCTTTTTCACTTGGCATCTACCCACTTGTCTCCTAAAACCATTAACCATAAGTTTATTCATATTAGTCCTACCTATTCTAGTATTTTACTCTTTTAATTCCTTTTTTTCTTAATTTAACATCCTTTTTTACTATCGATTATAATAGGTTAACCCAGTATGGTTTTGGGGTATTCTTTTCTTTCTTGGTTTGTTAGACTTTCGACTGACCTAACACAAACCTAGTAAATTGTCAATGAAAACACACTAGGTCAACTAGGTCAACCCCTTATAGATGACATTATTAGAAGGATTTAGGGTAAGATCCACCTATATATACAAGGTAATTTCCCACCATATCAATAATAAATAAGTGTGAGTGAACATCTTCTTATTAACCATTTTACTTGAGGAATAAATCTTAGGATTTGATACTTTCTTTGGAGATACCAATCTTGTCTTATGGAGAAGTCATTTATATTATTAGATAGGTTGTGTACATTAGATCTAATTTATCTTTGTTATCCTTACATACCACAGTAATATCTTGTGAAGTGCCTTGGCTAAGCGAGAGATTGAGGCTCAGTGGGTTCATTTTTAAAGGTAAGTATTCCTAACTTTATGTCTCTTTTGTAAGAGTAGATAGATAATACATTTGTATTATTTTATCCATGTATTTAGGATTCCATGTACATTGACATGAGTATATTTCTTCTATTACATTTTTAGTTTAGTTTTATTTGTTTTATTGATTATAACCCCCACTTTATGCAACAAGATTTAGTGTGTACTATATTAGATTTTACTTTCTTTCTATTATAATAGAGTGAATATTTTAAATCTTAGGACTCCATTAGGGTTGTGAGATTATGTTAGACTATAGGATTTACAACCCTTCCTAGTATGATGTGTTATGACAAGTGATAGAAGAGATCCCTTAATCAAGTCTAGTAGATCCCCATATTAGTCATGCTCCCACTTAACAAGTGTATCCCAATTGAAGGTGTAGGTGTGATCTATCTTATCCAATCTAGGATTAATTCATAGACATGATGCATTATTTATTGAATATATAATCATTAAAAATGGTTTATCATATATATCAAGCCATCCTAATACATTTAGAACATAGTTTTCATTTTGTAGATACAAATTTTATAGCTCAAATTCAAGAAACCATAATTAAAAGGAGTTACATATAGATGATTCCTAGTTTTGGATAGAAACACCACATTTGGTCAATAATGTAGCACAAAGGACACTAGTATAGTAAACTATTGACCAAGGAACTATGCTACTATCTAGTATCCCTAGAAATATAAAATTCTATAATTTTAAGAAAGGTATAATAGTTATAGTTTAGATCTACATAGTCCCAGTTAAAGATTATTAGATAGGTTTAGTATATATTTAGTTTTTAAATAGATTACAAAAGTTTTCTTGGATTAGGGGAATCATGTAGAACATGATCAATCCCATTTAAATTTTATATACTCATACACATATTATTATAAATCAATTTAGAATTCACATACATAGATATTAGATTTGGAGGCATGTGCATGACACTTGTTCCTATATATTAAATTTGACACAAATAATGTCAGATGGAATATAAACTCCTTGTTATTATCCACATTATTATTCCAAACACCATTTTTACCAGGTTTACACTATATTTATGCCTTATTCCATTTACAACAATTGGCATTCTTGAGTTATCCTTGAACTACATTCTCGATTGCTTGAGTGGCCCTTAAGTTATTTTACATTTCAAATTTTATGAGTAGACCTAGAGCCATCTTACATAGTTTCATTTATCTCACATAGATTTAGTTACATTTCATAATTTTAGTTTAAAATGCATATAATACACATGGGTAAGAAATAATGGATTCATAGCCTATATGAGTAATTGAAACACCTACATATTAGGGTTGGATAAGCCATCAATCTAGTCCAAGTTATTCACATATTATGATCCATACAATATGGGTGTGAAATGATAAAGTCAAGGATATCTTAATTTCTTAATCCACCCACACATAAAGATTGATCAAGGCATCAATTTAGTCTAAGTTATTCACCATTTTATCACCATATACACACACAAACATGATGTCACTAGGTTTTAGCATTAGCTTACATACCCAATGAGGTGTATTCATTCCTTTCCTCTCTCTCTCTCTCTCTCTCTCTCTCTCTCTCTCTCTCTCTCTCTCTCTCTCTCTCTCTCTCTCTCTCTCTCTCTCTCTCTCTCTCTCTCTCATCTCTTTACTCATTTTTGTCTTTACTTTTAATGTTTCTTTAATAAGGACTAATTCATACATGTTTCACTTATAAGACATGAAATGGATCATAGTTCAAAGACTCAAATCCACATCCATGGGCTTCACCTCTTAGGTAAGTCTAGGTACATATCTCTTTCATTTATCTTAGTCATTTCATTTTGTTACATTTATATAATTAAGTGGGGTAAATATAGTCATATAAATTAACCTTTTATGACTTGAATGTCCACTTGAGGTCACTTTACCCTTAGTATATCACTCAACCCATTTTTGGGGCCTTTTTGATTCACTTTTATTCACATGACAATCAAAAATAACAACCAATCCTATAGAACACCACATGAGACCCATAATGGCACAATTACTTAGTGATTTAGGTCCCTAAGCCCTCCAAAAAGTAAATTTTCATCTCCCTTAAAGTATTAATGTTAGCTTAGACATATTTTTAAGTCACCCTCCTAAGTCATTTTTATCATAACAATATATAAACAATACTTTCACACTCTTACACCCTAGGTGGACATTATCACTAAGCACACAAAAAATACCACTTCACATTGAGGGAAATCTACCAATTATTCTAATATTATATTGACTCATCCCACACATTAAATAATACATACCTAACATAGGTATTGATATCTCAAGTGGCATTTAAATCATGCTTGCATGCATTCATTTGAGGCATTCTAACATTCACTGGCATTCACACATATCACATAAGCATGAGAACTACATTATGATCAATCCATCATTAGAGTATTAGTATGTAGGTAAAATTACAACACATGTGTGTGGATCACACATCCATCACATCAGACCCGCTAACACCTTTTTACTCATGTTATTCATTCAAACCCTTGTAATCATAAAAACCTAGAGTTTTCAAAGGAAAATAGAGCTATAAAAAATACAATTGATGACATAGATTTAAATTTTAGACCATAAATAAAACATATATTATTATATAAAACCTAAAAATATTTTACTTAAATTATAAAAGAGGAAAATATCACTACATAAGACAATAGTGCACCATGTTAGTGTCCAAGACTATGCTACTATACAAAAGGACTGCACTATTATCCTAACTCAGTTTCTATTATTGGATCCTATTTTTGACTATCAGACCAGCCTATGCACCCATTTTTAGATGTCCACTTAACCATTTCAGTCATTTAATAAGTTAAAGATTATTGTTCCTGATTATTTACTATTTTTAAAATATTTTCCAATTACAATAGTTACAAATAAATGGTTGTAATTATTTTATATTTATTCCATCGCTTTAGAAACTTAGTGTTTGACATTCCATAATTACGTTAAAAGTTAAAACACAAACACACACACACACACACACACACACACACACACACACACACACACACACACACACACACACACACACACACACACACACACACACACACACACACACACACACACACACACACACACACACACACACGCATGCACGCACGCACGCACGCACGCACGCACGCACGCGCGCGCACGCACACACACATGCATGTTAATAAAACAATATGATTTTGAATAATATTTTCTACATATAAAACTAGAAATGCACTTGAAAAATATAACTAATTTAAAAATAACAAATAAGTCACTTTTTCCTTTGAATGAGTGGGCCCTTGGTCCCCCTTGGAATGGGGATGATATTTTTTAATACTTCCAATTTAAAATTTGTATTAACATGAAAAATAAAGTGCATAAAACTGAATATAATGATTTTGTTATATTATAATGATTTTCTCAAAATCAAATCTATTCAACTCCCATTATTATATCAAGAATGTTTATTTGTAGTACAAAATTTTAAATTAACATATAAAATATGGCATAATAATCTAACAACTTTAACCAATATCTATTATTGTAAACTAGTGTTTTTTCCACTTTACAAGGATGAAACAATGGAAGATGCTAGATATTGGAATTTACATGATTTAATTGTTCAGAATTAGTTAAAATATTTAACAATGATGAGTTATATCTTCAATCTCTAATATAAAAATATTATTTATAGCTATGCTAAGAATATTAAAATTACCCTTTCTATTTTTAGGAACATCTATATTTATAATGTATAAACATTTCCCAAAAATATCCCAAAACATATATTTTTAATCTATTAAGCTGAACTAATGGTATTCAAGGACCTATGGAGATAGTTATAACAACCTCTAGAGCTTTTCTATACATTTAGAATGTTTTATTGATGACCTCCATATCTCTGTTGGTGACCTTTACAATAGTGCTAGGATGGATCCCTCAACATGATAACTCTAGAGATGTATTCAAAAGCTACTTCTTAGTATATAGTCATGTGGTCATAACATATTTATTTTATTTTGATACTTGCACATAAAATATGCATATTTTTGTACACATTTTTAATATATTCATTAACAAAATGAATAAAGATGAATTTTGGTTTTGAGATTACTTTCTTCATAGTGTACTAACATGTAAGGAATTTATGGATTCAATTGTGTACTAAATTAAATATTTGACATTTTAGATATCACTGCTGGATCCATATTTAGGGGAAATAAGATTGAAACCAAGGATTGAATAATAATGAGGCCAAAAACTTACCTAAATATAATAAAAGTGATACAAAAGATAATAAGGTAAATGGGAAACAAGTAGGTTGACACAATAAAAAGAAGATGAAAATTAAGAAAAAATAAAAATAATAAATAAAAGTTATAAAAGAAAAGAAACAATAATATAAATAAAATAACATAAATAAAAGAAATATAAATATAAATATAAAGTTAAAATAATTAATTAATTAAAAAATATAAATAAAATTAAAATTATAAGAATAATAAAAGAAAAGAAAATATAAATATAAATTAAAATAAAATAAATAATAAAAATAAAAATAAAAATAATAGTAAAAATAAAAATGGACTAAATTTAATAGAATCAAACTAAAAATATAAGATAAAGGTATAAATTTCAAGCAAAAATAAAATAATAAAAATAAAGTCAAAAAAATAAAAAAATAAAACTAGGAAAAAATAAAATAAAAAATAAAATATTAAAAAGAGATCAAACAAGAGGCTAAAATAGAGGGAAATAAAAAGAGAAAAAATGGAATGAGATAGAGGTAGACAATAAAAAGGGTGAAGCAATTTTGAGCTTATAGATGGGGTGTTTCCAAGATTGTCTCAAATGAAAGTTGTCATCTCTATTCAAGTTAAGATGTCATGTTTTAATTTCAATCACTTCTCTTATCCTCTTATAGTTCCAATGATGTTCTAAGGATAATATTTTGGCATTACCCAATCTCATCATGCATATAGTATTAGGTTAATGCTCATCTAATTATAGTATCTTGATATTTACATGGTGAAGTTCTTGTGTGTGTTCCTTCAATGTAGTTTGAAAGGATCTACTAATGTCACCTATATAAGGTAAACCACATGAGCATTGTATCTCATAAACTCCTTTACTAATTTTTGGGTCACACAAATATTTTTCACTTCTTAGGGAACCTTTAATTGTTTTAAAGGGTTAGAAAAATATTTTGATTCTATTTCCTCTAAGGATTCTAACTAATTTCTCTAAAGTGCCTTGAACGTAAGGTAGGTACACTTTTTTACATTTTTTTTGTGTCATAGTATTAAGGTAACCTTGGCATCTACTAACTTTTTTTAATGTTTTATTAATATCCCAATATTGATAACCATGTTTATTAAACATCTTTTGAATGTGTTTCTCTTCATTCTTTAAATGTTTAGAATCAAAGATTTTTAGCAATCTTATTTTATTTTTCTTAAAATCCTTTTGAAGGTGTTTGTATTTTTAGAGTGTAACTAATCAATCTTATTTTATTTTTATTAAAATCCTTTTGAAGGTGTTTGGATTTGTGGAGCATAACTAATTAATCTTATTGGAGTTTTAGTAAAAGCCTTTTGAAGGTGTTTGGATTTATGGAGCATAACTAAGTAATCTTATTGGGTTTCTTCAGCAACATGTAAAGGTAATAATTCAATAGAATTATCTATACTAGCCATGAAATTTTCATAAGGAATTTTTGGAGGATATATTTCAAACCACAATCATTTTCTTAATAATTTAAGGGTTGGAGTGTCCAAAGTGATAGAATAAAGGTTTACTATATTATCTTGGTTATTCCAACCAAATTCATTAATACTAAAGCTTTAATTTATCAAATTGGTTGTAGGGTTAATAGTGATATTGATATCCCCATAATTTACTATGCCATTAAGGTAAATGTTATCAATGTATGAGGTATTGACCCTTCCAATAACATAGTTATTTGAAATACTAATATTATTATTTGAGAAAAGTGCAATGTTATTATTAACATTATTTTTGGTCTCAATAATATTCAAGAATTAACTTAAATCTTATCTCCCTTAAATATGGATCTATTAATGAGATTAAAAATGTCGGATATTAAAAGTATTACATAGTTAAATCCAAAAAATCCTTATGAGTAAAAATGAATTTCAAAGTATATCTAAGATAAATATATCATTTTCTAATATTAAACTAACTATGAGTTCTAATAGAAACATCAAAATCCACTTATGGGTGATATAAATGGAAAAAAGGTACTTTATAGGATACAATGAGGCATATTTAGGCCCTATTATTGATAACTACATGGAAGCTTGTTCTATATTTTGATTATTGGTATATAGGTAGCATTAAACATAGTAGGGTGTTAAATTTTATCACAAATCCAAATTCAAACCCAATTTTTAATCCCTCACATCATTTATATCCTTGTGGAACAAAGCTATAGTTATTATCTTCAAGAAGGCACATAACATGTCTTTTCATAGTTCTGATGATTGATCCAGTGTGAAAAGATCTAAATATCACTATCACACCCAATTATTTTAGAAGATCCAATTTTTTATAAAAATAAAAGATAGACCAACAAGGACAATAAAACTATTCATTCATATTCTTTACTTGGTATTCCTATCCTTGAGATAACTTAGTCTCAAATTCTAGAAGGTTTTTAGGTTTGATTAACTCTATATATTCCTACAATTTTTTTATTGTTCAATCAACTAACCAATTATAAAACTAAGTCCATATTTATTTTTCATAGTTTATCCTTGTTCATTTTAATTTTAGTTTGTCTATTTCAATCATTTATCTACAATTTTTTGTTTAAAACTTTATTTACAACACCCTAATTTATTATATTACATTTATGTGAACTAGGTCTAATTATAATATTAATTAAATTTTATAGAAAACATTTTGTGTGCCTATTCATTTTTCAAACATTTTCTAACCCTATTTTTCCTTAGGTTCCCAACCTTATAGGATTTTAATTTTTTTGTCCTAGGTATTTCAATTTTTTTCTTAGGGTTTCAAAAAAAATCCTTCTTAGTCTTGTATTATTGTAATTCATAAATAATTGCATGGATATAATACATGATTACATTATGTTTAAAAAATCTATAGTATTTATAACATTTTATATCCCTTAATCAAGAAAATAATTCATACTCATGCAATAAAGTGAATCACATCATAATCTAGGACAAAAATATTACCAATGAAATTTTTCTTAAGGTCAAAAATAATATGGGAACAAGATCACTCATTGATTATAAATTCTATAAGATCTCCTCTTAACCCTCAAGATGGTGATATCTACTTTCCCTCTAACGAGATCCATGCTATTACTATCCCACAAAGTAAGTTGAGCCACCCTATAGTGTCATATGAAGGTATCCAAAATGTATTTCCTCAACCCCATCCACCTCCCACATATCCTCTTGATGGTGTTTATATGCCTATTCAATAAAAATAATCTATGGTTTATGCTTGTGAAGCCCTCAAGGATCAAATCCTCATTATGAGGAAGCCAATCAAGTAATTGAAAAATAAAAATCAATATTTGAGCTCAAAGATAATATCACTTGAATATAATAGTTCATATAGGAATTTTAGAATAGTAATCCAAGGATGGTTATCCAATTTTTAGTGAATAAAATAAAATCCACTTTAAGAAAATAATAGCCTAAGCCTATCCACTAGGTTTGATCAATATCAAGCAAGAGATAAATCAAATAGAAAGAAAACAAACATTGTTATACCTTCCTTGGATACTTCTTTACTTGTCAATCTATAAAAAAATTGTGATCAACTTTTAGATCTAGATGTATTTGTAAATGTTTACTCTATGTGTGGGAAACATTTCCTCTTATCTACTCTTATCTTGTCTTGGAAATTGGCATGATAACATTGAATAAATGTTAAGATTTAGTATGATTTTCTGCTTAGTATTTTTAGTTCAAGAGATCTTATCCATAATGGGAAAAGGACATTATATTTATTGACTTTTGGTTTGAATGTGAACCATTGATGTAAGATTGAGATCAATGGTAGAGAGTGAGTCCTCAAACTCATGATTGCACACATGGAGTGTGTAAGAGACATCATTTAAGACCTTTTGAGAGTATGTCATAGTCCATGTAAGAGAGGAGTGTGTAAGATACCATATAAGAGGTGTAATAATGTGTGTAACTGACCATGTCATAAGCCACCTTAATTACACTTCATTCTATTCCATTAAATTTCCTCTATGATGTCACAAATGTGAGTTAATAATTTACTTTTGATTTAGGAAAGCAGGATAACTCCAAATTCTATGGAATTATTATTAGATGAATATTAGGCTTGATTAAGTAGGACTAATTAATAATTAGAAAAATAGTGGCCTTTTTTAATGCTATTTTGCCAATAAAATATTCATTTAATTATTTTTTTAGTAAAACTTACAAATGGTCAACTTGATTTGGGATCCATTTAATAATATTAATATTATGATATGATCCATTTCCTAAATCAGGGATGTGTCATTGTGATTTTAGATGGAGATGAGAGTTGTGCAGGTAAAGTAGATCAACCTACTATTTCTAATTAAATTTGTGTGTGATTACATAAATTTGTTTTGATCATAGTTTAAAGTATAAGTTATTGAAATAAAGTGTCTACATTTTTCCCATGTTTGAGAAGGCATTTCAAAACATAGGTATAATAACATATTTTTAAAGAATTAAAAAGTAATTAAGAAGACACTTGAAAAATGATTGAATAATGATGTGTTAACACTTCACTAAATCTATGGGCCAATAGACTCAAATGTATGCCATATACGGCACTTGATAAGCCATATATTACCCTTTTGAGGGAATAGATGGACAATGGTTTAAAATGGGCAGGTCCTAAAAATTAAGAAAATGCATGGTTTGTCTAAAGAGGATAAAAAATGAATACTTTAGGAGAAAAAGATATGAAAATTAGCCAATATAAATAGAAATAAGACTTGAAGGAAAGAAAATATTGGGAAGGGGGAACAAGGGGATAAATTTTCAAATGTCAAGATTTAAATTCACCGTTGGGGGGTAAAAACAAGTCATTATTACCCTCCCATTTGTAAGAAAAATGATCTAACTTTGCATGAGATAATATGGTGATGAATGGATCCATGTTCATGTTATAGATACCTCAATGACTAGATCCAATAGTATAGGTGGCCACCATAGGATGGGTATATAGTAAGTGGGTTCCTACCTTATAAATTTCAAATTTAATAACATTTATTACTAGTGTTAGGTATGAAATTGGCGACTTCACTAATTTCATGGAAACATGAAATTGATAGTTTCACTTATGAAAATATCAAAAATGCTACAAAATAAGTGAAAAACCTCAATAATTGATAGTTTGGTTAGAAATGATGAAAATTCTACATGGGTTCTGAATTTCTTAAATGGAAAAAATGAATAAAAATTAAAACCTCCCAAGAAATTGGTGAAAATACCTAAACAGTGAAAATGTTGAAGAACGTGATGAAAATATCAAACTATGAAATTGATGAAGGAAACAATGAAAAATCCAAAAGGTGAAACCACTTAAGAAAATAAATAAAATGTCAACTATGGAAAATTTGTCTAGGATAGATAACATTAGTTCTATTCAAAAGATAAGTGGTCAATTTGGTCCAGTCAAATAAATAATTATAATGATGTTTTAACATGTAAAATATAGTAGATTTGTATTGAACAACTATTTACATAGAGTGGATATTTTGATGGAATTAGTGATTTTGTGTTAAATTTCATGTTATTGTATGAGTGGATTATTGTCTTGATTGCATGTGATAGGCATTCTCATTTCTTTCAATTAAGGTATATCTAGACTGAGGAGATGTTCATATTACTAGAGGCCTTATGGTTATTACACATTGTGTGTATGTCTACAATTAGATCAGATAGAGTATATTTTAGTGTACTAATTGAGATATGGCACTTGGATACTTGTATTTTTCACTTACCCATTATAATTTCCATTATCATTATATATGACTTCTTGTAGATTCTGAGGTTGTCAATCATAATATGACCACTATATTGGACTATCCCCATAAAATGATAGGCATTGTTAGATGACCTGATTAGTGGCTTTGATATTTCCATGAAGAGTGGGATATTATAAATTGATTTTATTAACTTACATAGATATTTGTCTAGATGATCAATCCTAAAAGGAGACTTCTCCACCAATATATATTAAGTGAGAGGTGGTAGTACTTATGGCCATTGTCAGTAACATCTTGCTACCTCAAAAAAGTGGATGATTCTTCCACATGGGTCTATTTCAGGTAGTTAAAGATATGTTAGATGATACTATTATATTTTCTTGGGTACCAGCTCTACTAGACCATATATATCAATATTTACACATGGTGGTATGCAAAGGTAGTCAAAACATTAGTGTGTTGACATTTCTCTAAGTTTGATCTTGGGATCATATTCTTATAGACCATCCAGTTGGTGAGAGATGAGTACATGGCCCAAAATATCCTATAGCATATGCATGGGCTTAGATAATATATGGTCATAAAATATATAGAAGAAATGTCTACTATATCATTTAGTAATATATGACATGGGAAATGAGGATTTTATCTAGAATCTTTATTTGGATTTTTATATTTATTGGTTGACTAATGGCTAATACATGACACTAATGACCACCAAATGCTTCATTATTGGTAAAAAAACACACATCATCAAGGAATATATAATTGATCATGTACAACACTAGTTTGGCATGCAACAGGATGTAGAATATGCTATAAGATACTATGAAAACTTATACAACATGGTGGCTATGGTTTAGGCCTAAGACATTCAAATTTACCTAGGGTGAAAATATATAAGTGATACCAATGATAGTAACTCAGATAATGGGACACATATATAATAAGGGTTAGGGCTAGGCCAAGGAATTATAGACATATATATAGATGGTGAGTTTAGTATTCATATAGGGAGTAATCAAGATAGTGATACAAACTTATGGAAACATATTTACTTCATAGGTACACAATATAGGAGTGACCAGGGGGTACATATGGGCATGTAAGATCTAAGAGAGATGGGGAATTTAGGTACAATGAGATCTTGTATAGATAAATACTTAAATATGTTAGATGAGTTGATTAATGTATGGGTAGTAGAGATATATGGGATATAAGCTAGTGTGATATATTGAAAGTAGTGGGTGACCCATAGAGATGTACATATTATATCCTTTCAATCAGATATTGCCTCATTGAAGGTAGAGGTGTTTGATAGGACAACATTGTAGGTTGAGAGAGATAAGGGAATGGAAGATGTAGAGAGACATTGTAAGGAGTGAGATATAGTTCGATAGGTGATTATAGGTCTAGGTTTATCACATATTATCATTGAGAGCCTTTAGGTGAAGGATAGGGCAATATATTATCAAATTATGTATGAGGGGGGCATAATACTAGAGGTTAAAACACATAATTTTGAGGTGCATGAGGCACAAAGATAATCTTCCATGTCTACAAGATCTAAGATGCATTGGACATATACATCAAGATAATTAGTGCATCATTTATTATCTCTACCACCACCAGGGCTTATGGGGTGACCATAATAGATAGGTTAAATGTATTCACATAGCCAAAGCTGATTGATAGCACTTTGTATTTTTTATCACAAAATTTATATATTCATGATGTATATGAAATTTGGTCTAGTGAGATAAAAAATTAATTTGTATATTTATAATCTTATTGATGTACATAGACTATATATATATGATGATGATGATGATGATGATGATGATATTTCGTAATTCAGTGTTTTTTTATTCTCTCACATTGGTAGAATAAAAAATTTGATTTCATAGTTAATTTTGTTGGTCATGTTGATATATGATGTATCAAAATTGTTTGTCATGATTCTATTTTTATACTATCACAAAGATGATCAAATATTATTCCTTGTATTTCAAATGATATGTTTTTAATTTGGCACTTGATATTACTTAGTTGATCATGTTTAATAATTTTTAATGACTTTTTTTATACACTCATTTTTTGATATGTATCATGAATATCATATAGATTAATCATGGGATTTATTTAATTGTGTTGAGATTGGTATACAAGGAGTTGTATTTCTATGAAATTTCTTGTTAGATATCTAGTAATTGATTTTTGATTTAGAATTTGGCATTATATATAAAAATTATTAATGGACCATAATAAAATTTGATGCCACAAGTGTAAGAACCTATTAAAAATTCAATTGTAAACAACTTAAGATTAAGATATTAAGAATCAAGGCCTAAGTGTAAATCATAATGCAAGTGAAGCAAATTCCATCATTTAGTAAGTGATTATATTTCTACTTGTTAAACCTGAGAAGACCTTATGTAGGAAATAAGATATACTAGGGGGTTTTCTACAAAAGAGGACTCTGTCAAACAAGACCCAAATTCAAACTCTCCCCAACCTCCTATCCCTTCCCTTGCAATTAGTAATTATAGAACTCTCATAGGTGACCTTCCCCTTTAAATATTTGTAAATAAACCCAAACTAGTCATCCTTGAAGATAAGGATATGGTGTAATATTTAGTGAAATGTAAAGCCACCTTGTTTGATTTGGTTTAAAAAAATAAAATACAATAAGAGGAATTTAATTATAAAATCCATAAAGTAGGTTTAGGCCTATCCAATCTGATCAAGGAAAGGAAATCAATTAAAAAGGAAGCTAAAAAGGTGTTAGAGGCTATCACGTAGATAAGCAAGGTAGAGCATTCCCATTGTAGATAGAAATAAGCAAAGGTGGAGGTTCAACTCACTCCCAAACCCTCCCCTAAACCCCTCATTATGGTTAACCCCCAAGAAAAACTTACAGAAGGAGGCTAAAAAGAAATCAAAGATGATCTTCCCAAAGGACACTATTGAAGGCCCATGAAAGAGGGCTTAGGTAAGAATTACCAAGGATAAGTTTAAGGACAAGGCAAAGGAAAAGAACCGCATTAAGGAAGTCATGGAGGATATTTCACCCCTGAATAATTTCACTTTTCTATTAGTATTGTTTGGTCTTGTACTATAGGTTTCTCCTAATGATTTTTTGTTTTAAGTTTATTATGTTTTTGAGCCCTTGGGACTTCCTATATTTTGTGTTACTATAGATATAACTTTAGGTTGTAGGATACATGTAAAACCTACTTATTTACCTAATCAAATACAAAAATATAATGCAAGAAAACAAGATTAGGTTAGGTACAAAAATATCTACAACTCCAGAACAAATGTAACAAATCAAGAGTTAAGTATAAATTATAATGCACTAAACCTAAGGAAATTAATAAATGTAAAATAAATTCACCAACAAGATTAAAAAAATTAATAAACAAGCTAACACATAAACATACATACACAAACTTGAAAATAAAAGCAATGGAAAACATCTAAAAAATCTTTCATTTGTGTGTGTGTGTGTGTGTGTGTGTGTGTGTGTGTGTGTGTGTGTGTGTGTGTGTGTGTGTGTGTGTGTGTGTGTGTGTGTGTGTGTGTGTGTGTGTGTGTGTGTGTGTGTGTGTGTGTGTGTGTGTGTGTGTGTGTGTGTGTGTGTGTGTGTGTGTGTTTGTGTTGATAAGGCATCACTCTTAGTCCCATTCACTTTTTTTCCATTAAATATAGGCATAACACACAAATACAATTAAAATACACACTCAAACATGGATATATATCATAATCCATTAAATCATACAATAAAATATGAATCCTATAACTATCATTAAGACTCATAAGTGTAAGCCATTAATTAAGAATCTCATTAGTATAATTTTATTTGGCCTAAAAATCACAAATCCCATGATGATCTCATGTCAAATGATAAATTTAATATGGAATTGAGATAAATATCAAATTATACCTTATCCACCATTGTCACACTTATCTCCATATGACCGCTTGGGTAGACTTTGATGCCACACTAGCCTCTCTTCTAAATTGTGAAGATCTTGAGGGATCTACCTATTAATGCGAATAGATTGGCCATTTGGATTTCTATGGTTCACTAGGATTTCATATTATATGACATCTCTATCAGACTAGGGGGATTGATAACTATGAAAAATGGGATGCCTAGTTTTTTCCAATTAATTGAGCTCTCCCAGGTTATGACATCACAATCAGGTCTAGGAGATTGACCACCATGCTTTTAGTTGGCATGAAATTTATTAGTTAGACAAGGCTCTCTCAAGACTTAACATCTTTTTTATAATCAAGAGACTGACATGTTTGATTTTGAGGTGATTTGATTGGTTGGAATCCTAACACATGATAGGTGGCATCTTATGATAAGTTCTTGATCTAATAATTCTAACACCATGTTAGCTTGGGAGTTTTAGTTTAATATTGACATAATCCACATGTTGTGTGATGATTTTCCCTATTATTTGACATTATATGATAACTATAATGCCCTAAGACTATGGACAACTTCTTTTCTAATTGATAGCATTCCATCGACCTACTTTCTTGGTGGCCTCACTATTTGTAAGAATATCTCCAGATTCATGGATTGTCAAGATGATGTCATGTGGAAACATCCTTCTATCCCACTATCCTAGGGTAATCACTCCTTATATGACCCTCTCTACTATCATGGACCATTGGGATTATGCCATAGTGTAACATCCCATTTGCCTATTATCTTGTAGGTTTCACACTCTGTATGGTCCTCTCTAAGATCATGGGTCACTGAGATGATGTAATGTGGAAACATCCCACTCACCTACAAGCTTGACACTAACCATACTCCAAATCATGATAAAATCACTCTTGGGTCTAGCGATGGTAGCATGTGACTTCTTTCAAACCACTCATCAAGGTTACAAAGATTGACTAGGGTAAAAATAAATAAAAGGGCCTTGAACTCAAAGTCATTATCCTTTAGGTCATTGACCTAATAAAATATGCATAATGTAGAATCATTGGGGTATTAACCCCAATGACTTAGTCGCTTCAAGTTTTCATTTTCTTAGATGCTACCATTATTTAGTTCCATGAAACTCTATGGAATTATAGGCTTTGCCATCTAGATAATCCTTTGAGCTGTTGAGATGATGTCATATGGCTTCATCTAACCAAATTTTAAAAATCTTAAAATATGAGCAAGGTAAAATCCAAAAGAAACTAAAATCTAAAGCTACTATGGTCAGACATCAAATTAGTCAATAAGTAAAATAACAAAGGAAAAAATCCATCAAGAGATTAAAAATTAGATAAAGTGCAATCTAAATTAGAATACAGATATGGATCTATAACTAGAAACACATCAAGGTGAATCATACATGCCTATGTTACTTATATCAAGTATATAAAGAAGACATATATTTATTATAGCAAAGAGCAAGATTATAAACTAGTAAACTCAGTGGTTTAGTTGACTTATCAAATGAACACAAGGTAAGTTTTTTGAAGCCAAAGTCTCTAGAGAAATGGCTTGGTAAACACCAAGTCAAATATCTAAGATTAATAAAACTTCATTAGTTTTATTAAATGAATTGGTTATAAGGAAGGCATAAAATAGGCAAAAAATCAACTTTAAAAGCCTAGGGGATTCTTCCACAAGGCATCCATTCTTGGAGAGTTATCATTGTGATGTCATGAAGGTTCTCTGGTAAGTGGTTGAAGTGCCTTATTAGTCTAAGTGATAATGAAAAAGTGTGTAATGTGGTTTTTCTTGTAATAGAAAGTGTGAAATATGATTATTCCAATTTTCTTTATGTATGGTTTGTTGATCTTCAGTATTGACATAGCTTGAAAGGATCAGGGATGAGCATGGAGATTTGAGCATGTGAAAGGGGTCCTATAAGATGTGATCCATTATTTAAGAACTTGTGTGTATAAGTAGAGTTTATTTTGTTGATCATAGTTCTCATATTGAAACTTTGGGTCTAATGGTAGAAAAGTTAAGTAGGCAGTTTGATGATGTCGCCATTGCCATGTGGGAATAAGTCAAGCAGCTTGTCATATGGTTTTGATCAATGTAGTCTCTATTTCTTATGTGCTATACATCAAGTCATACATCTAATCATGGTAAAATTTATGAGGTTTTAAAGTTGTATTCTTATTCAAAAATCACTATTTTCCCATACTTAGCCAAATTTGTAAAGTGACTAGAAAGAGCTAAGTAAACATGTTGATGAGTTCAAAATTCACACATGTGGACATTTTAGGAGACGCTGATCATATGGGTCTGTTAGTTTTTGGACCCTTTTTTTTACTTATTTCTAGATCATGTGATGTTGTGCATCAAAATTTATGTATGTGCAAAGTTGGGCTCCTAAGTAGATTGAATATGTTTTCCCATACTTAGCCAAAATTCCATTATGGTAGAAAGAACCAAGTGAGCATTTTTATGGTATTATATCTTGCACATGTGAAGGTGTCAAGATAATATGATTATATGGGTTTGCTCAATTTTGAGTATAGATTATTTATGTTAAGTTTCATTTAATGCATTAAAGTGAAACAAAAGATATGGATGATCAAAATTGGCCTCTTAAGAAAATTTGGACATGGTTGGCTCTATGATAGAAGTTTATGCAAAGGGATGTTAATGGTGTTATATCTCAAACATGTGAGATTTTTAGTAGTGAGTCACATGGTGGGATTTATATATGGAATGAGATCATTTGGTATAAATTTGAGATCTTATGGGTAAGTGCAAAAGAAGTTATTGAGGTGAAAAAATGGTTACTCATGCATATTGATAGGGTCCATGATCATTTTCAAAAGTGTTGAAGCTTGAGCAAGATTGGCAGTGCATGATTATCTCAAAAAGTTAGGAGGTAGTAAGATGAATATATGTACACAACATTAAGCATCTTATAATGGTGAGTGGGTGTTCATACATTTGATCAAATGGTGAGCATTATTTGTTAATGATCAGGTTGATCTGCAAAGATCGATAGAGCATATTGAATCGAAGTTCCTAGATTACACATGATGAGGTCAACATAACTAAAGGTTAACATCTAAGAATTTTCACCTATGCATTAAAAATAAATCAAGATAGATGGAGTGTATTTGATATGAATCTGAGATGACATGAGATGTGAGTAAAGTTTATGAGGTTTAACTATGACTGTTGCTTTTTGAATATTAGAATTTGCAAAGGAAAAACTAGTATCTAGTTTTTGGACTATAGATTTCAATAGAAGTCCAATTTGCTATTGTAGTAAAAATAAAATATGTAGAAGACTCCGAGTTTCATCTAGCTATATGGATTTGAATATCTAGAAGTGAGTATAGATAGAGTTATTGAGCTCCAAAGTTGACTATGTTTCTATATATGTTCTTGAAGTGACTTAAGAAGGATATTTGAGCTTATGTAGTTGTTATTTTTATGTTTCATGGTGAATTGACTATTGGGGAGTATTTTAGACTCTATAGAGATGGTATATGAATATTTTGTATTCGTGATTAATCTATCTTAAGTATGACCATTGCTTTATAAGTTGAATTTTTATTCATTAATGACATTCCTCTATATAAGGTTTCTATTTTAGTTTTTGAGCATATGTATAGGTAAATTAAAGTGATTTTGATCTTTTGAGGATGTCCTATAGGACATAAGGAGTGGACCTATATGTTTATAAGTGGTCCTATGTTCTTATTATTCTCAAGGAAGTGTTAAAGAGTTATGTTGTCTCCATAGGATCTAAAAGTGTCTTAGACCTATTGTGAAAGGTGACAATACTTATATGTGACCCATATGAGATGCCTTAAGGGTAAATGAATGTAGTGTCGATGATAATGATTATTATAGAATTAATAATTAATTATTTCTCTATATATAGTGGAAATAAATGTGTTGGGTTTTAGACTTTGGAAGTTTAAGACATGGATGTGAGCGTTTTTGGAGAGTGAAGGGAAGCAGAGGAGAGTGAGTGTGCCCAATTGTTGGGTTGATGAGTAGAGGAGTTCAAAGACTATGTGTATAATCTATAGATCATGTTTCTAATAAAATTATATTGTTTTTTAGTGTTAATTTATGTGAAGTGATCTATATATGTTAGCATCTTGTTTGAGAAAGAGAGAAAGATTGTGTATAGGTCAGATAATCAAGAGGTCCATCATTAGGTATTGTAGACATTAGTTCTAAGGTGGAAGTGTTCTTCTCAAGGAGGGTCTAAAAGACTTGATCTTCCTTAAGGGCAGCTACTCATTTTGAAATAAGGTTTCATTAAAACATATTTGATTTATTGGACTTGATCAAGGTTGTAGGTTAAAAGGACAAGGCCAAAGGTTTTTAATGTGTTTATAGGCTTGAGAGTGGGTTTTATTTTCCAAGAGGGTTTACCATGTAAATATTTTGTTGTGTATGTGATCTTGATTATGTTCATTGTGTAGACAATAGAAAACTATACTAGGTGTTGAAATGCCTTGGAATCCCCTAGGGACCACCTAACCTTTCTCTACCCACTAACTAACTTATCATACCTTGGGTCTAGCTTGTTACTTAACTAAATAAGTTCAATAGCTGACTAACAAACATTAACCAACCTCTTTCAACCTAGTTTTACCACTTTTCCATTAAAAACTTGATTACTAATGGTTAGCTTAACCATCAACAATTAGCCTGACTATTGATGGTTAGGTCCTCACCTTCTTAATACATCACTAGCTGTGTGTGAGATAATGAGGCATAATTAAATATTTTTACCTTATGTGGTGATAAAAAACTCCTAAGAATCAAAATTAATATCCCCACCCTCTAGGTAACCTTCTCTCCTCCATCTCTCTTTGCCTATAAAAGGAGGGGAGTAGGAGGTAAAAGAGATGATCATAGTCATTCTTGTATATAGGTATTCAAGCTTTCTAGCACCTAGTCTTCCTTCAACAACTTAATAACAACAAAAGAGTCCTAAAACTCTACCAAATTTGCTTTTGTGGATAAATTACTATTAATCTATCAAAATTTCCCCAACCTTCAACCATTAATCATCTAACAAGCTACAAGTATATTTTACTTGTTCTTTGTTCCATAGGATTTCTAGCCCCCTAACCTGATCAGACCTATTTACACCTTATTCCCCAACTTTTAGATCCTTAATAGAACCATTATTAGATCATTCACCTATTTTAAAAATTATTTTTTATAAACCTTCAAGAATCCATAGGCAACCATCGATGGTTAACACAACTACCAATGGCACCTCCAACTGTCGACAGTTACCCAACTACTGATAGTTAGCTGAACCACCATTGGTTAACCCAACCATCGATGGTCACTATGGTAGAAAATAACAAGTTATTTTCATACCCTTAACCCCAACCAAACCTAAATTTCCATATCTCCAACTATTCATAGACCCTTTTTTGATTTTCTAAACCTGACTTCATCCACTTTAGCACAAGTATTGACTTGCTTTTGTTATATTTAGTCATTTTATTTAACAAGCATTATTATTTATTTTTATATTGCATTTAATTTTATTTATGCAAGTACCTTAATTTTATCTCTTTCAACTTGATTATTATTAAGAGTGGATTGACAGCCTCCTAGAAAGCTTATGCTTCTTGGATATAGCTCACACTAAGTAGTCCACCCAACTATATTACTAATAATCCCTTTGTTAATGCTTTCTTATCTATAGGTTATTACTTCCAAGCCAAAGAGGAGTTCTTCATATTTGTCTGTATTACACATGCATCACCAATCTAGTATTTCTACCATACCCTTATTACTAGTTTCTTATCTTCTTCTAAAATTAAGAAATAATTATTATTATTTATTTTTTTCTGGCATACCCGATGGGATCCTAACATCATATAGGTGCCATTTTCTTTATTTCTTTATTATTTTCTCATACAATGAAATCTAAAATTTCTTTTGGGCTTAAAATAAACCTTGCATACATTTATTGATTTATTTTTTTAATTCATCTATTAATTAGAAAAAGTATTAATCATAGTTTCACTCTTGTTATCACACACTTTACCAAACCACATAATCAATCAACACATCAAAACAAACTTGAGACAAGGCCCAACTAGGATTTCATAACCTAGTGGTAAACCTTACCCCTTCCTAACAATCCTACTTGGAGGTCATTACCAAGGAGAGAACCAACTCAACTCTCTGGTTGAGTATAAGATCTAGGCCCCAATATCAATCCATGTACTGATGTTTAATATATATTCTTATTTTTGAGCACCTAAACACAACCTCAAACCAACCTTAGATTCCTTCTTTAGTACCTGATCTATAAACCAAATTTCTTCTTTACACTTTCTAAGGCTTAAGCCATAAGTGATCTAAAAAGAACCCTAACTTTTAAATACACTTTTAGTGTATGTTTGGATTACCTTGAGATTCTTTTCATTTTTCTTGATTTGTGTTTGAGTTGTGAGTTTTTCATCATTTATTTTCTATTCCTCACATGGTCTTTACTAGAAAACAATAAAGAATCAAACCAACCAAGAACCACCATCTTTCTCTTCTTCCATGGAGTATACTTCAGATTTTTAGAGTTCTCATCTTTCTTCCCCTCCTACCATGCCTTGAATAGTTGTTGAGGGTTATATACATTTCAATACCTTCCTTGATAACAACCTTGTGTCGCTCTAACATTACCTCAACACCTTATCTCACCACACCTCTATTTCTTTAGTTCCTCTTACGGATCCACCTTATGGCATGCCTCCCCCTCTTATGGTTGGTTTTACCTTTACCCAAACTTTGATCACCCAAGCATCTTATTCCAACAATATCCCATCCTCTACCACCACCCAAACCTAATCCAACATCCCAACAAATGACCAAACACCTCCTACACCAACAAATACCTCCAACATTAGCGTAACCTCACCTCTTGTTACCTATACCTCATTCACCATGGGGGTATCTTCTACCCCTATTTATACCATTCCTCTTATTATTACCAATTCACCAATATCCATCCCACTTCAAAATTTGTTACTTTCCATACCTCATACCCTTCCACATATTAGCAAAAGAGTTACCACTCAACCCTAACCATCTACCAACCCATCCATACATCTAAATCAACCTATATCAATACCTCAAAAAATACCCATGACATATTACCAATATGTTCCTAATAAACAAGGATGAATAGGACCTTATACTCAACCTTTTGTTCCCATTAACACTTATGTGGCATCATCCCAACCTACAATGACCACATACCAATAGGTGGTATCTTCTCAACCCTCTACCTCTTATCCATATATTATAGCCACCCAACCTCAACCAAACTTACCATCTAATTATGGATTTTACTAACCTCAAATGGATTTAGTCAAAATGTTAATGGACAAAATAACCAACCTAGAGTCATATATCCCTGGGGCCTATAACCTTTTATATTGTGATCAAATCTACAATGAACCTATCCATGCATCCATTACTATCTGATCACATCCTCCTTAATGGGAAGTACCCAAGTTTTCCAAGTTCCAAAGCAAAGAGGACCCTAAAAAACACTTGATATCATATCACCATTCTTATTATTTGATTGCATATGATGAATCTCTAAATCCAATGACCCTTCCTCCACCAAAACCACCAATGAATCCAACCTAGCCTAGATCACCCATATTTAAAAATTTGACTTATCCCTTTCTAGTCCACTAAAGAAAACCCCAACCAAACCAATTAGGAAGGTAGAACCACCTAAACTCCCACCTTGAATGAGATCCATACCACCTCCTTCACACTTACCTTCTATATTAGGACCCCATCCCTCTACTATCCCCAATACACATTCCTCATCTAGTAAGCCTTCTCCTTTTACTCTACCCACACCTACTACCAAATCATCAAAATCCCATCATTCTTAACTAACCTAGCTACCTCTACTTTCCCACCTAACACCAAATCCTCACCCTATATCTCTAATTCTTCCACCTCTAAACCAACTGTGACCAAACAATCCAAACTAAAACCACCCACCAAAACAATTCCACCACCTATAACTTGCGTGGTGAGTCCTACTCCTAGTAAGGTTCCCACTCCTAAAACCAAAAACCAAAGACCCTCAACACCTTTAATCAAATATTAATTGACCATTTTATTAAGGTTGTTTCAAACCTCTTCCTTAACCTTACCACCTATCACACCTTTCAACCCTTCATGTCTTAAACCATCATGCTTCAATGATAATTTGATTTTCTCATACCATAGGAATCCTAAACATGATAAAAATAATTTCAAAGATATAAAAACACTTATATATAGCTTATGGAATGAATATGATCTATTATCAGATGAATCTCCCTTGAGACCATTACCAACCCAACCACCAACTCAACCCATCTAAAATTTACCTACTCCACCACTCTCATTTGAAAGTGAGGAGAAACTGAAGCAACCATCTATCCCAACACGTCCCTTAATCCACACTATCCATATGGTTACCCAATCTTAGGCCATATAAGAAGATAAGGGAAAAGCAAAAATTTCCATACCACAGAAATAACTTTCTATCCCTCAACCTTTCAACTAAAACCAAGCACCCTCACCTTTACATTCACCTTCTCCAAAACCCAAAATATCCATTTTGGGAGCCTCTGCTTCCAACCCTTCTAAATCCATCCAATGAGTGGTTCTAAAACTTCACTAGACACTAGTGAAGATGAGAATTTATGAAGTAGTCAAATATATTATCCTCAACCTCTTTCATCCTTTATCAAAACCCTTCAACTTTATACCTTCATCACCCTCAAATATTTGGAAATACCTTTTGTCCATTCAAAATATCTTGATCCTCTCCTCTTCATCATGACATAGATCAATAAAACCCACATCAAATAGGTAATTATTGATGGAGGAGATAGTATAAACATTTTCTCTTCCCATGATTATGACCAAATTTAATTTCCTAGAATATTATGTCAAAAATTGTAGTGGTCCTCTACTCCTTTAATGAAACTATGGCCACTATCTTGGGGATAGTCATCCTCTACATCTTCTTGGGATCTCACACAATTATAGAACTCTTTTATGTTTTAAAGGGTGAGTTTAAATATAATTTATTACTTATATGACCTTAGCTATATTTTATGAGTTGTGTCCCTTCTACCTTACATTGATGTGTCAAATTTGAATATGAAGGTCAAGTTGCTACCATAAGAGTTGACCCTAGTCCTTTTGCATCATGCACGATGAAATGTCGACCCAATGATGTTCTTATTCCTCCTTAATCCACCTCACAACCAAGTAAAACCAAAAACACCTACACCCCTACTATATATCAATCTTCAACTAGCTCATCTATCCCTTCTTCTTAGATCCCCATAGAAGACCCCTCAAAACCCACGTTCCATCATCTCTCACTAGGGGAGTATCATCTTTTAACCTTTGATGTTTTCCCTACTCCTCAAGAGTATGGGAACCTCACCCATGATCCTAGTTATGACCCCAACATTAGAACCATCATCCTTTTTAGGCCTCCTAACCATCAAACTAACTTAATCTATGGAGAACTTGGTCATCCACTTCTCGATTCCAGCACTATCTATCATCTAACCATTTGCCTCTGACTTTTCATATCTTAACAAACCATCATTTACCAAAATATAGCTCCAAATGTGTGACTAGAAAGGATTTGTCCTAGGCTATTATGACCATGACCTCATGATTTACCTACCATCAAAACCCCAAAACCTCATGATTTATTTGGATTTAGGTTTATACCACCATAAAAATTGACCACCTCACCTAAACCCATCACCATAATCAATGAGGATATACCATCCTCACCAAACCCATCTCCTTTGAAGTAAAAGGATTTCAATATCATCCCACATAAATTATTTATTGATTAATACCATTATTTTGGGCCCCCTAACTTATCAATAGGATGTCCAAACTAAAATCCTTCCTCTCATCCACCTTGAAATGGTAGAAAATAATTATCCCACCATAAACACCATCCAACACTAATATTATTATTCCATTCTCACCTACCTTAGTATGGGGGATTATTCCATCCATAAATCCCTTCCTCCTAAGAACCAAAACATGTTGAATGAATTAATCATCAAGTCAACTTGGGTACTCAAGATAATCCTTACATTATTAAGATTGGTCAATCCTTAGATTCTATGGAGTAACAATATTTTCCTTCTTTCTTTAATGACCGTAGCATGGAATTTGCTTGGTCCTATCAGTATATGCTTAGAATTTACCCTTATATAACCATCCATAACATTGTCACCCATCCTGATGCTAAGCCTATTTGGCAAAAGCTTCACAGGATGCACCCTCACATCACCCTTATAGTCAAAGAAGAAATTAAATTCCTCTTTTCTATAAAATTTATTCAACCCATTGACTATCCCAAATGGGTTTCTAACAAAATTTCCATTACTAAACCCATAGGGGGACATTGCCTCTATATCTACTTTCATGACCTCAACCTTGCTTGCCCTAAGGATGACTTATCTTGGCCTAACATTAACCAACCTGTTGATCTTACAACTAGACATAATATGTTATTTCTCATGAATAGTTTCTAAAGATATAATCAAGTCTTTGTTACCCCTAAATATCAATATAAAACTTTTTTCATCACCCCATGTAGAAACTTTTGCTATAGGGTCATGCCATTTGGTCTGAAGAATTTTGGAGCAACTTACTAGTGTGTGATGGCCTACATATTTCATGATCTAATACATAAAATCATAGATTACTATGTGGATGATATCCTAAAAAAATATAAACATCACAATGATCACTTAGCCATTCTCACAATAATCTTTAACCACCTAATCCATTTCCAAGTTAGACTCAACCCCAAAAAATGTATTTTTAAGGTCTTTTTTGGAAAGTTTCTTGGATTTGTTGTCTCACTTTGAGGAATTTAAGTAGACCCTAAAAAATTTATAAAATTTTTTTAAATTCCCCTCTAACCCACCTCAAAAAAATCCATGGCCTGTAGTGGAAACTCCAATCTATCCATTACTTCATCTCTCAATTATCTAATAGATGTTAGCCTTTTCACTATATCCTTAAGAAAGACATACATTTTAAGTGGACTAAAGACTATCAAAAATCCTTTGATTCACTAAAATAATACCTTATTTCTCCACATTTTATTACTCCTCCTAAAGAGGACCAACCATTTTACCTTTACATCTCTACCACTAACCATTCCCTAGGGGCAATGTGCTCTCACCGTGATACACAAAATAAAGATCAAGATATCTACTACATAAGTCAAATTCTTATAAAGTATGAGACTTAGTATACCCAATCCAAGAAACATTACCTCACCTTAGTCTTTATGGCTTCTAAAATTTGTCATTACCTTCTTAATCATAAAACCTATGTCATCACCAACATTAACCCACTCAAGTACATGCACTCTAAACCATACCAAAACCAGTATATGGCTATGTGTATCATGATTTTAGCTGATTTTTATCTTTAGTTACTTTATTATAATTTGATTAAAGGCCAAGTTATTGTTTACCAATTGGTTAAAGCACCTCTAAGAGACAACCAACCACTTCCTCTTGCATTTCCTGATAAATCCATCATGACTCTTTCTCAAGAGGACCCCACCTACCAAATGACCATGTTATTTGATGGATCCAAATGCCTATGTGGTGGGGTTTCTAGAGTTATCCTCATTACCTTTGATGGTGAACCTCTTACTCTTTCATTTAAACTTGAAATTTAATGAACCAATAATGTGGCTAAGTACAAAGCCCTAGTCATAGGTCTCCAAACCACTCTTATGTTGGGAGTCAAGATAATAAGTGAATTTGGTGATTCCAATCTTGTGGTCAACTAGGTCAATAGATCCTACCAATGTAAGAATGATGTCTTTCAAAAGTAAAAATAACTAGTAGATGTACTCCTAGCATAATTCAGTCATTACCTTATCTAGTTTGTTCTAAAATCTTCCAATGGATATAATGGTATCCCTTGCTTCCAAAATCCCATCTCAACCTTTTGTGTCCAAAATCTTTACAACAATCAATTGTTTTATCACCCCATCTTATATACATTATGATCTTCCTACCATCTATAGTATGGAAGCATCTCCATCTGACATATGGCATGAATAAACCTTTAACTACCTCAATCTTGGCATCATTCCTCCTAACCTCTATAATAATGCTCAAAGAGCCTTTGTTTAAAGTACCTTTCATTACATCATCCTAGTTGAAATCATTTACAAGAATGGCTTTGATGACCTAGTTCTTCATTACCTTCATAGTCATGAAGCTTCTCATGCTATTGGGGGAATACATGATGGAATCTATGGGGGATACTTTATTGGTTTAGCTATTGATAAAAACATCCTTTGCCTTGAATATTATTGGCCCACCCTCAACCGAAACTAGTATGATTATGTAAATAAATGTGTTAAATGTCAAAAACACACCAATTTACATCATTCACCTTCCCATGGCCTACAAATATCCAAAGACTATTAGCCCTTATTACAATGGGGAATCGATCTCATTGGGGTAATTATTCCTCATTATTCACAATGAAACCAATCCATCATTACCATCATCAAATATTTCATCAAGTGGGTAGAAGTTATTCCTCTCATCTCAACTAAAGTTGACAAGATTTTTGACTTCATCAACCATCAGATCATCTATAATTTTAGTGTTACCTATAAAATAATCATCAATAGTGGTAAATATTTCAAGAATAAGAAAGTTAAAGGTCTTTATGATGAATTTGGAATTAGGTTAAGCTTTTCCTTGCCTTACCATCCAATAGAAAATGGATAGATGGAAGCCTCTAACAAAATTATTAATAAAATGTTGACCAAAGTAGTAAGTGTTTTAGGTCAAGATTGACACTTGCACATCCATTTAACTTTATGGGCCCATCACACCAGCATTATAACCTCTACAAGTGCTACTCCTTTTTATTTATTCTTTTAAGTAGATTTAGCCTTGCTTCTCAAAGTCCAAATTCCATATTTTTAAATATCTTTGTAGGAGATCATTTCTAAGAGTGACTATCATCAAGAATGTCTAACATGAATTGAGCTACTTAATGAACATTACCTAAATACAATTAACCATCTTCATGTCTATCAAGAATAAATCAAGCATGTTTATAAAAAACACCTAAAAGAATGAGAATTCAATATCATAAAACTCATCCTAAAGGAAAACCAACATGTAACTAATATGGAAAAAAGTAAAAGAGGCAAATTTTCTTTCAATTGTCTTGGAACCTACATCATAACCCACAAGTATGGATTATGAACTTACTATTTATCCTCTCTTGAAGACAAACCAGAACTTGAGCCTATTAATGCTTCGTATTTGCATTATTTCTTTTGTTAGGAAGGATCAAGCTCACCTTTTTGTCTACCTTAAGCTCATCCCTTCATTTGATATATTTTAAACTTCACTTATCTCTCTTCTCCCTTTGAGGATAATCAATTAAAACATAAAACCATGTGATTAATCATAAATATGGGTAACATGGCTCTACCCATGGCATGGTTCTCAAGGATACTTTTCATCTCTAACAAGACAAAATCCCATGATCTTTTGTCTCTTAAAACCAACCCTTTTACATATTATTAACCTTTTTGTGATAAAAGTTTTAACCTCATAAAGGTAAAAATCTAAGCCTAATTAGACTTGTCCATGTCTAAAACCTTGCATCAAAATAATTGGGATACCAAAATATACTTGGGTCACATGTCTCTAACATAGAAAATTTATCCCTTGAAGGACAACTTCCCAAAACTTTTTTTTAAAAAAATATAGACTACTCCCTTAAAGGAAAACTACCAAATATACAAACCCAAACTTAGACCACTCCCTTGAAGGATGGATAAGTCAAATGGGTCAAAATCAATCATTTAAAGCTTCCCACATTGATCAACTTCACAAACCTATCAAAAACAAAACAAAGAAATGACCCTATATCAAAATTAGAATAAGCTATCCCAAGAAATCTATAATCAGCTTTCATGTATAACATTAGTATAATTCCCACATTAATTAGTGTACACCTTATCATAATACATGGACTTGTCTAATCTAGTTCTTAAGTCACCTATAGAAGGAGTAAAATAACTCAAATAAGGTTACCTTACCTATCCACCCATTTACCTTTCATTTATCACCTATCTCCCTTTTGTACTATCTATAAATCAAGGGATTATAAGCTTACTTGACATGATGTGATAAAGACAACATTTTATCACCCAAAGCATGCTAATGTGAAGGATTCAAAATTATTATGTTCCTTAGAGATCACCTATACCATTTTGTTACATGTAAATATTTTAGGCACCTATACGTAAGTGTAAATTTTTAGAGATCACCTCATCTCCACCAAACCAACCACCTAAAATTTTTTAACTTAACCTTATGCAATCAATCACTCAACCACATCCACTTTGACATTGGCCATTTTTACCTGAATAATTTCATATTTCATGATGAACCTTGTATTGGTAATTTTGACCACATCAACCAACCTTGTCATGGTGAACATTTGAATTTGTACCACCCCATGAACAACAAAACCATTTATGTTTTTTAAAGGAAAACTTCCTACCTCAATACCTATGAAAAAATCAACCCCATATAAGATACTTATAGCATAACCTAATCATTTATGACCAACATTATGGATTGGTTACCCTATCACTTATCCTTTTAGACCTAACCTTATTTTTACCAACATTAGAAACCTTAGTCTATGTGTGATCTTGGCTATCACACTTAGTCACATTTTGTTTGAATGTTTGCATTTTAAATTCCAAACCACACTTTTTATCACCAACCTCATAACTCATCATATACCTCTTATAAAACCTCAACTCGATTTTAGTTTCACCTTGTCAAATTTTAGTTTGAGGGGGAACACCCCCTGCCATACTTGAGGAAAATAAAAATTTGAACAAGCAATCCATTTTTGTTTTATAGCTTGTTAATTCAAATAAACATAATAAAAAGGGGGAAAATAACACCCTCTCCCATACTCAAGGAAAATAGACCTTCAACCAAGCAATTCATTTTTGTTTTGTAACTTGTTAATTCAAATCTACATAATAAAAGGGATAAAATGTAGACACTATAAAACCATATTATGTGTCCAAATGCCTTAGAACTCCCTAGGGACAACCTAACCCTTCTCTACCCACTGACTAACTTATGAGACCTTAGGTCTAGTTGGCTAGTCAACTAAGCTTAATAAATTACTAAAAAACATTAACATACCTCTTTTAACCTACCTTGACCCCTTTTCCTTTGAACACTCAACTATATATGGTTATATTAACCTTCGATGGTTATCCTGACCATCGATGGTCAAGTCCTCACCTCCTTAATACATCACCAGCTATGTGTGAAATAATGAGGAACAATTAAATATGTTCACCTTATGTGGTGATAACAACTTCCCAAGCATCAAAATCAGCACCCTCACCCTCTAGGGAACCTTTTATCCTCTATCTCTCTTTGCCTGTAAAATGAGAGGAGTACGAGGTGAAAGAGATGATCAAAAACACTCTTGCATATAGGTATTCAAGATTTCTAGCACCTAGTCTTCTTTTAACAACTCAAAAACAACAAAAGAGACCTAAAACTATATCAAATTTTCTTTTAAGGCCAAAGTATTGTTACTATGGTAACATTTCCCTAGCCTTAAACCATCAACCATTTAGCAAACTATAGGTATATTTTACTTATTCTTTATTTCACTAAATTTATATTCCCCTAACTTTATTAGACCTATCTACAACTTGTTTCCCAACTTATAGATCCTTAACAAAACCATTATCAAACCATTCACCTATTCCGAAAATTATTTTTGAGAAGCCTTAAAGAATCCATAAATAACCACTAATGGTTAGCAAAACCACCAATGGTCACCTCTAATTTCTAATGATTACCCAACCATTGATAGTTAGCTGAACTACTGATGGTTAACCCAACTGTTGATACTTACTATGGCAAAAAATAACATGTTATTTTTAACCCCTTAATCCCAACCAAACCTAAATTTATATGTTCCTACCTATTCATAGACCCTTTTATAATTTTCTAAACCTAACTTCACCCACTTTAACATGAGTATTGACCTAATTTTACTATATTTAGTCATTTTCTTTAACAAACATTCTTCTTTCTTCTTATATTGCATTTCATTTTCTTTATGCAAGTACCTTACTTTTATCTCTTTCAACTTAATGTTTATTAAAATTGGATTGATAGCCTCTTATAAATCTTATGCTTCTTGGATCTAGCTCATGCTAGGTAGTCCATCTAACTATCTTACTAACAACCCCTTTAGTGATTTTTTATCTATAGGTTATTCCTTCCAAGCCAAAGAGGAGTTCTCCAACTTCATCTAGATTATGCATGCATCACCAAATAGGTATTTATACCACACCCTTATTATTTTCTTTTCTTCTTTATAAATTAATAAGTGAGTAGAAATTAAGAAAAACACATTGATTCACTATTATGAATGATATGCATTTTTCATGAATGATTGTGATTGAATGCTTAAGTAAATTTAAGGGTTTGGAAATTTTATTGGATTTTTTTCCACCACTTATTCACCCCCCTCTCATTAGGTTGTACCTATAACAATTATTATCAGAGAAAGGTCCTTTGGTAAAATCTTGACAACTTAAATGTGATCCAAGGTACAATGGCTAGTTAGATTATACAAGGTTTTTTCTCTATTAAGAAAGCATCAATTTTCAATGGATACAATTATGATTTTTGGAGTACTAATATGAGGACATACATTATGTCTCTATGGTTTTATGTTTGTAAATATATTGTGGATGGTTATGTTGTTCCTACTATTCCTCCATCTAGTGTTACAAATATGAAGCTATTTCAAAACAAATCTAAGGCAATGAATGTCATCACTTATGGTCTTATAGAAACTAAGTTCACCAAATTAATTCATTGCACATTTTCCAAGGAAATGTGGCATAAATTGAAGACCATTTTTTAAGGAGATTCAAAGGTTAGGATTGCTAAGTTATAGACTTACAAAAGACAATTTGAAAGTTTCAAGATAAATGAAGAATATATTGTGGTATTCTTTCTACATAAATTTGATGAGGTTGTAAACATCATCAAAAGTCTTGGATAGAATATTGAAGAGACTAATATTATTCAAAAGGTATTAAGGTCTCTATCTTTCAAGTTTGATATGAAAGTATCTGCTATAGATGAGAGTCATGATATTACTTACTTGAAGATGGATCAATTGCATGGCACACTTACTGCCTATGAGATGATGAAAAATGATGATATACCTCTAAAAAAAGAATCAAATTTAAAGATTTAAATGTAAAAAAAGAAGAAGTTCCAAGCTAATAAACTCAAATAGGATGACAATCCTAATATAGATGAAGATGAACTAGTTACTTTGATCTCAAGGAAATTAAGAATAGGCTTAGGAAGTATAAAGGTAAACTACCTCTCAAATGCTTTAATTATGGTGAGATGGGACATTTCTCAAATAAGTTCCCTGATAAGTATAAAAATGATAATGATAAAGAGCATGATAAAGGTTAAGATGATGCCAAGGTATATTTCAGGTCTAATAAAATCAAAAATGGATTAAGAAGGTTTGATAACAAGAAGTAGTTCAAGGACAAGAATATTCTATACACCAAAGAAGACTATAGCTCATCAAAAGAGAGTGAAGATAGTTTCTCAAAATATGACCATGAAGATGATTGTTCTTTTAAATATTAAGCTCTATCAATGGCTGAGGAAGAAAGTTTCTCACATTATAAAGTGTCTAGTTGGAGTGATTTAGATGATGATGAAGATGAGGTAGACTATGAGACTGCATTGGCTAATGCTCATGAAGAATTGAAGGTTGAGAATAAGATAAATAAGAATATGAAATATAAAATCAAGAAATTTGAGGAGTAATTCAGTGTCTTTGAGGCAAGAATGGATCAAGATGTCAAGGATTATGAAGATATGGTCAAACATCTTAGTTATCAACTAAGAATAATTTATACAATCTTAAAAGCCAAAGAAGATGAATGTGTAAGGTATGTAATTGAAGATGAGTCATTAAAATCTGAGTTGAAAAAGGTATCTAGTAAGGTAATGTCATTTGTGAGATTTGAAAAGAGCTCAAGTGATCTAGATAACATTTTGAATGATAAAAATCATGAAAGTGATAAGACTGGTCTTGGATACAAATAACTTAAAACAATAACTCAAGATAAGATAAAGACTAATGTGAACAAGGTGAATCAACCTTTGAATACAAATCATTAGATTAGGAATGATAGTAATGGTATAATAAAGATAAATTATATTAGATAGCCAAATGGCATGAGGTATGAAAATTTCAATGTTTAATATTATACTTGTAATCTATTTGGGCATAGAGCTGGAGAATGTACAAGACCTGATATGAATGAATTTTCTTATAAATATAACAGGGGTTATAAATAAAAAGGTGTAATCAAGGTTGAGTGACTCAACTATCATAATTTTATAAACTTCGAAAAAAAAAATCCACTTAAGGCAAGACAAGTTGAGTTTCCTTTAAGAGATATTGACTCCTATAGTTTCTATAAACTAGGACACATTGGAAGTTTTTATTCATATATGGAAAGGCAAAAGGAGATTATAGTAAAATATCTCATGTGGTTCAGTTGTAAACAAAGAGGTCACATTGATAGATTATGAAATCAAAGGCCTAAAAGATATAATAGGTTTTATAAAGCTCCTAGAGTGAAATAAAGAAGACAAGTTGATAGATGGAAACCAAAGGTGATAAGTATGAGTCATGATGATACTGTAGGTCCAAACAATCTATTTACTATGGTGGATAATGCTTTTAAAATTGAAAAGTCTCAAGAGGTCTCATTATCTGCTCATGTTTATAATGAAGAGACTAATCTCAAGAGGAAGACCAAGGTGTTGGTCTAAGCTAGTTTTGAGGTATGTATGGATCCAAGTAAACTTATTTTTATTATTAAAAAGTGCCTAATGATGAGAATCTAGGTTATAAGTAAGATTATTTAAATGAAAAGGTATGTAATGAATCTATATTGTATCCATGTATTATAAATTCAATCATTGAAGAAAAGGAAAAGGTTGTAATGGATGAGGAAGTTCTTTCTCCTAAGATAAAGAAGAAGAATAACTAAGAGTATCAGATGACTAAGGAGGAGAAAGAATATAAAGAGTTATGGGTAACTCATAGTTACACACCATATTAGAGCTTTGTGGTTTAGAAGAGGTCTATATATATATATATATATATATATATATATATATATATATATATATATATATATATATATATATATATATATATATATATTTCTTAATAGACTCATTTTAATGGAGAATTATTTTGTATGATAAAATATTATAATGCCAATTAGATAAGGGCTTTGGTTAAGGGGGAGAAACAAGTTCGTGGGCCTGTTTCAAAGGTTTGTAAATGAGCTATCATCTAGAGGGTTAGACTGAAGGTTCCAAGATGCCAAAGGAAGTATTGTGTTTCTTTAAAGGTAATATTTCTACCTATAAAGTTATGTTGATCTTATTATATTATTCTTAATGTGGTTTATTATTTTAAGGTTTGTTGAAGTCGAATTGGAGATTTTTGTTTGCTCTCAGGTTTCCTAGTTTGTGTTTAAGATATTGTAGGTCCTAAAATGGTTAATAATAAGTCAAGGTTCCTAATGGTATGGAAGTTCAAATCTTGTTCCAAATTCATGTAATGGTTATCTCCAACTGTAAAATAATTTTAGAAGTGGATTTTGATTGGAAGGTGCTATGTTAACTATGTTTATTTTGAGATTTTAGGGTTTTAGGATCTGTTAAAATAGTCATTTTAATTATTATTTGAGGTCTAATGCTTATTAATTTGTTTAATGGGATGAATGGGTGTTCAAATAAATCTTCACAAAGATTTTAAGGTTTGTGGTTCTCAATTTATTCTTGTTTATGTCAAAATGGAGGGTTACTTAGTTAGTAGGTTTGTAAAGGAAGTATGCTTTAGAGGATGAGGTTATTATTGAAAATTGGTATGATTAATGGGGTATATGATATATATATATATATATATATATATATGAAGTTTAAGGTCTTGAAATTTTGTCTATTTAAAGTTGTGGACTCTACAAGTTCTAGGTAGGGTTACAAGAGGACTAGACTGGCCTAGTGAGAAGAAGAGTGATTTTGTTTAATTTATCCAAAAGATAAAATAATTAATGTATTGAAGGTGAGTTATAAAATAGGTTTATAATATGTTTCCAAATTATTTAATGGTATGATTCTTTATTGATTGTCATGGTAGTGTCTTGAGAAACAAGGTTGTTAAGTATGTATGGTGGTTCTTCATAGTACATGGAGATCTGAAGATGCTCAGTAGGTGAAATTCCTTAGATTTATTAGGATTCCCTATTATATGTTTATTTGTGAGTAAAATTATATTTTAGTTCTTTTTTATGATATTTATTCATTGGTTGCAGTGCTTGGTTGAAGGCAGTTTTGGCATGGAGCAAGAGTGGTTGTTAAGACAGGTAGAAGTAGAATCAAAGTAAGGGGGAGTTTATATCATCTTTATAAGATGCTCCTTTCCTATTTTTATATTATTTTTAGGTCTTGAATATTATATGGTTCCAAATTTTTCATTATGTTAAAGGGTGAGAAAGTTTTAGTTAGGAAGAAAGTTCCTATTTATAAGAGTGCTTTGAAGAGAAAGAAGGTGAGATATATATTTATATATTGATGGGTGTTAACATCAATGAAAAAGGGGGAGATTATTGGATATTTATCATGATTATGTAATGGTAGTGTCATGTAGGTTATATATTAAGTGGTTAAAGTTCCTTGTTAGTCTAAATGACAATGACAAAGTGTGCAATGTGTTTGTTATTGTATGAAAAATTGTGCAATATGTTGATTCTAGTCTACTTTATGTACAGTTGGTTAATCTTTAGTATTGACATAGATTAAGAGGATTAGGTATGAGTATGGAGGTGTGATAATTTGAAATGGGTCATATAATATGTGATCCATTGTTTGATAACTTGTGTGCATAAGTATAATTCATCTAGTTGATCATAGTTCTCATCCTGATACTTTGGGTCTACGGGTAGAAAAGCTTATAGGCAATTTGATGACCTCACCATTGCCACATGGGAAGGATTCAAGGGGAGTTGGTAATATGGTTTTGATCACTCTATTATATATTTTCTATATACCATATCTTAATCTATGTGTCAAAGTGTGGTAAAATTTATGAGGGTGAAAAGTTGGCTTATTAGTCAAAATTTTATATTCTCCCATACTTAGCCAAATTTGTAAAGTGGCCAAAAAGATTTGAGTAAGCATGTTGATGAGGTTAGAATTCACAAATATGGATGTTTTAGGAGAAGGTTATCATATGGGTTTATTTATTTTTTGGACATAGTTTTTTTTGCTTAATTCTAGATCATGTGATGTAGCACATCCAAAGGTATGGAAGTGCAAATTTGGGCTCCCAAGTAGATTGATAATTTTTATGGTGCTATATCTTTAACATGTGAAGGTTTCAAGATAATATAATCATATTGGCTTGTTTAGTTTTGAATAGAGATGATTTTTGCTAATTTTGAGTTCATAAACTGAAGTGAAACAAAATTTATGGATGATTGAATTTGGCATTTTAGGATGATTTGGACATTGTTAGCTCTGTGATAGTAGCTTATGAGTAGGCATGTTAATGGAATTATATATTGGATGCATGAGAGTTATAGGATCATTGTGTCACATGGTTGGATTTTCCTATGGAAGGATATAATATGATCCAAATTTGATATCCTATGGATAATCCTATAAGAAGTTATTGAGGTGCAAAAATGGCTACTCATGCATATTGATAGGGTCCCCATACTTAGTCATTTTTGGAAGTGTTAAAGCTTGAAAAATATCGATGGTGCATGATTTATACAAAGATTCAAAGGTAGCGAGATGAAGATAGGTGAAAAATGTTTAATGTCTAAGTAAAGGTACAAGATAGGGATCAAATGGCAAGTGGGCATTCATACATTTGATTGAATGGTGCATGTTGTTTGTTAAAGACTGGGCTGATCCATAGATATCGATGGAGTATATTGATCAAAGTTCCTAGATTGAACGAGATGAGGTCAACATCACTAAAAGTTAACATCTTAGTATTGACACCTATGCATTAAATATTGATTAATATTTATGGAGGGTATTTGATATGAGGCTAAGATGACATGAGATGTCAGAATTTTTTTTGAGGTTTAACTATGAATATTGCTTTTTGAATATTAAAATTTGCAAAGGAAAATCTAGTCTGTAGTTTTTGGACTATATATTTCTATAGAAGTCAAATTTTCTATTGCAATTAAAATTAAATATGTAGAGGACTCCAAAGCACATCTGCTTATATGGATTTGTATAATTAGAAGTGAGTAAAGATAGAGTTATTAAACTCCAAATTTTAATATGTTTTAATATATGTTATGAAAGTGACCCAAGAAAGATATTTGAGCTCATGTAGTTATTGTTTTTATGTTCCATAGTGAATTGAGTATTGGGGAGTATTTTAGACTCCATGTGGATGGTTTGTGAGTATTTTGGATTTGTGATCAATCTATCTTGAGTATGAACATTACTTAAAAATTTGATTATTTGTTCATTAATGGTGTTCATGTGTATATGGTCTCTTTTTTAGTTATTTGAGCATATAAATATGTAATCTAAAGTGATTTTGATCTTTTAAGGATATCTTAGGGGACATGAGGAGTGGACCTATATGTTTATAAGTAGTCTTGTGTTCTTATTATGCTCAAAGAAGTTTCAAAGAGTTGAGTGGGTTTCCATAGGACCTAAAAATGTCTTAGGCCTATTGTGAAAGGGGAAAGTGCTTAAATGTGACTCATATGAGATTCATTAAGGGTGAAGGCATGTAATATGGCCTAAAATAATTATTATAGATTTAATAATTCATGATTATTTTATATATAGTTGAACCAAATGTGTTGGGTTCTAGACTTTTTAAGTATAAGACTTGGATGTGAGAGTTTTTGGAGAGCAAAGGGATGTAAAGGAGAGTGAGTGTGCTAAGCTATTGGGTTGATGAGCAAGGGAGTTCAAGGACTATGTGTATGATATATATCATGTTTCTAGTGGCATTATAGTTTTCTTATAATGTGAAGTTGTGTGAAGATATTTGCCTATGTGAGAGGATTATTTGAGAAAGAGAGATAGATTGTGTAGTGGTTAGATAATCAAGAGGTCCATCATAAGGTGTTAGAAACATCAGTTCTAAGGTGGAAGTTTTCTCCTCTCAAGTAGGGTCTAAAGTAATTGGTCTTCTTTAGGTTTAGTTTATCCTTATGTAATAGGATTTCACTAAAAGACATTTGATCTAAAGGACTTGGTCAAGGTTATAGGTCAAAAGGACTTGGCTAAAGGTTCTTGATTAAAATGACTTGATTAGTCTCTTGTTTATTATCTTATTATAAGATATTAGTCCATGTGTTTATAGGCTTGAGAGTGGGTTTTACTACCCAAGAGGGTTTCCCACATAGACCTTGTGTTGTGTATGTGATACTGCTTATGTTTATTGATTCATTGTTATGAATGATTTGTATGTTTCATGAATAATTATGATTAAATGATCATGTAAATGTAAGGGTTTAGAAATTGTATTAGTTTGTTTTTACACCACTAATTCACCCCGCTTCCTCTATGGGTTGTACCTATAACATCCATCTAATCCACAAAAACATCAAAGGTTCAACAAACTATTTATGTTGTTATTCCAAATAAGAATCCATATCTTAGCAACTACATTCTACTCATCCTTACAAGAAATGGATGAAGACAATAATTAAACCATAATATATTTAAAAAGGAAAGACACATGCATAATAAAGAGACTATTCTTATCAAATCTTTAATCAAATGACTAGCATTATTCTATTAGACAAGCCATAAGGCCTAAGATCTTACTTAACAAAATGATTCCTTCCTAAAGGTCTGAATATAAATGGTCATAATCAAACATGAATCATTTTACCAAAAAGGTTCAACACAAGACTAGATAAGTCTTTATTCATGATGGTCATAGCTATGAGATGAAGTCTCATTTTTTTAACTCATTTCAACAAGATTGATTATTTTTCCCAATAAAAATCCCATAGTAATTTATCCAAGTTTCACTCATTTATGGATAAACTTAGTCTATAATATAAATTTTAATATAATACACGAGGAGGAAAAAATCTCATTTCTTATGATAATTTTCAATAATTTTTTACCATTTATAAAATGTTCAATAATTTTATAAAAGAGTCATATAGGATTAAGAGTTACTCCCTACTTGATATATTCCTTCTAGGAAGATCTACAATCAAAACTCATTGAGGTTCCTATTAACATAACTCAATAGTTATGTAATATCTTATCTTACTTAGATTATACCTTATCATAAAAGGGTTAACCATATTCAAATCCCACAAAAAAAATTTATTCATATCATCCATAGCATGAAAAGTCTACCTCATTTGCCTTCAAGATAGTAGATCCTATATAGGTAATCTAAAGTAACACCATTACAAGAAACTCAAGATGCAATGAAGAATCATTCATAGGATATTCAAAAAAATATCTATAAATATTTGATAAGTCCCTTAATTTGGCTAAGCTCAAGCATTAATACAAAACATTCATAAGGATTCCATTTAAGATGATGAGTCTATCATAAGGAAATATATAATCATATAAAAATAAGAATACTATTTATTAATTCTCTATAGTAATAACCAAAATATTAAATTGATAAAATTCCTAATAAAAATGGGTATCAACTCATCCCAAAATCAATTATTAACATATAAATACAATAGGTTTAGTTAAGAATAAATAATCCTTTGATTATATCCAATTAGAGAAATGAAAAAACACAAGTAGTCAATAGTTGAAGAGAATATCCTCTTCATTCAAAGTGTAACTTTGGCCAACATATGGTGGCCTCACCTCACAACCTTTTTCCATCATCAAAAAACTCCTCTAGGCACCCCTGAGTAGGATCCATAGCTCTATAAATTTTTACATCATGGGTAAAGGTAATTAAAGGAAAAAAGTAGATAAGATGTCTTAAGATCAAGGACATAATTACTTATAAGGTGAAAATACAAGTGTCTCTAAGTCAAGAGGTTACCAACCTCAAATCTATTTTTAGAAAGTAAAATACACAAAATAGAAAACATAAGGATCACAAGGATAAGACTCATCCAACATAAAACCACTAATATATATTCTATAAGAAGTCATGAGAGGACTTATGTAGGGTATCATCATGTCCAACATGAGATACCTACCCCTTCCTCCATCACAAATAAAGTGACCTTCCAAGACATCAACTATATTGCATGAAAACACTTACTATTAGAGCAAGCATGAATAATAGAAGATAAAACTACCATGGATGAATATATCAACTCTAAATTCTAACACATAAGGGTAGGAAAGACTATGGGATGACTCAAGCACAACCATAGAGAAATAAGAAAAGAGAATAAGTAAGTCAAGAAACCTTACTCATCTTGACACAATAAATAATTAAGAATCAAAAAAACTTCACTTAGTCAATTATAAGAATAGTGATGTCATAATACACCTACCGGATGATCCAAGACCTTTCATGGATCTTTTTTGAAGATTTCTACGAGACAAGGCTCTCCCTCTCTAGGATCTCTTCTTATTTCCCTTTTATTCTTCTTTTGTTCCTAGGGTGGCCAAAAATTATAAAGGTCCTAAACCCTTTTCTTAGAGACCCCCTCCTTAAATAGGTGTTTTCTCATCCTTACAACCCAATTAAAAGATGACACATGTTTTTTCTTTCATTGTATCACCCAGCCACTCTACTTACAATCCCATACCCTCATAAATGGATGTTATCTTTTCCAATCTATAATGTCATATGGAGGCTATAGTAGAGTCTAATGGCTTCTTATAAGACAATCCACCCCCCTACATAGGGCTCAAGGTAAAGGCAATTAATGGACAAGTCTAAAATTATTTTATAATGCATTCTAGACATTAGTTTACTTTGTCCTCAAGTATTTCATATGATCAACCAAATGTGATCCACCAGTTGATTAATGATTATAATTCATTCAGACATACCAAGACTAAATAAATGTTTGAATGGGACATAAGGTATTCAACTAGGATCAAGTAATGTTTAAGACAATATTTGGGATAGAGGTGGGATCACACAGGATGCAATAATTATTGGTGTAGTCTTTTTTCCTTCATTGGTAATGACCTATTCCTATACACTTATTTCACCAATGAAATCCACTATCCTAATATCTAAAACTTGAAATTATAGCATGCTAGATCATTTACTTAAACCAATATAATTAGCTTACCATGCAATTCACAAGGTCATTTCAATTTTAGCCTAAGGTATTAATTTAAGCAATTCTAAACCAAAATTTACCATTATCATAATCCTCTTACCTTCACAACCAACACCACCAAGGAAGTATAACCCTTTTTTTAGCATATTCACATTATTTTCTCTTGAGGGTACTTACATTTCCCCACCTTAAAAAGGGCTTCATCCTTGATGTTGGACTATTTTGTTCATCCAAAAAGGTTTCTAAATCCATTTAAATTTTGGAAAATAATCCTAAATTAATTGGGTACCACCCCAAGTAGGCACCCAAGATGAGCATTTAGTTGTATCACTAAAGGACAATATTAAATATGGAGGCAAATTGCTACCTAAAACCAATCACATTATTCCTCTATATTTCCAAAAGTCTTTGTGTTTATTCATTTATAATTTATAAGGCTATTAAATCACAAGTGAGGTTATTATCCCCATTAATATAATCTTCTAAGTCATATTTTTCTTTTTAAGGTTTATACAACCCTAGATTATCAATCTTTAGATACCAATTCTCTTGGTAGCTTTTATAACAGTGTGATATAATCACTTCAGTCCTGTAACATAAGTCATGAATTCCATTTTTGGGATGCAATAATTTATTCCACTTATTTGAGGGTTATTATTCAAATAATTTCCCTAGAAAAGTTCATGGGAGAGTTGAGCAACCTAATATAATTCTCAACATAGGAAGAATTCATTTTCTTCCATCATGACATCTAGGTAAGGGCAAATAATATTTCACCATACCTAACATATAATGCTTTTATACATTACCAACATGAATATGTTGCTTGCAAACCACCATCCCTTAGTGTCATAACAACATACACAAATACACACATAAGAACATAAGCACTTCATGTAAATAAGGGGGAACAACTTCCCCTTTTCCCATAACTTTCCTGGAAGACTATTATTGGTATTTCAACATAATGAGAATTTATTGTGACCAACTCATAAGGATGTTTCAATCCTTGATCATAACTTTTTAAGCTTCCTCTCAACAAAATTTCTCTAATTTAAAGATGACAGTTATCCAATTTTAGACCCAAGCCTTGCTATATTCAATGATACCTACCATGCAATACTTTGTTGGTTTCATTAGATGATGATGAGTCATGCTAAACAAAAATATGTATTCTGAGTTGTTTCATTTAATAATATGATTTTTAATTATGATCAATTCTAAAAGATGAAATTTACTCTATTATAGACCATACCACTAACATAAATATCCAAACCATTGAGATCCATATTTTTTTTGCTATAAGCATGAGATTCCAATTTTTACTTGGATGTACCATTCATTCAAAGAGAAAATTGACAATGATAAACACAACAAAAATCATCCTTCTAAATTTTGTATCCTCCTATGGGCATACCATTCTGAGTGAAGTTCAACCATACTCAGTTTACACTCATATCATTAGAATCTTATAGGGTAATGTTCAGTTAGCATAGATAGTGACATATTTAATATATAGGATATTATGATTAATCAAAGAATAGGGAAATGTCTCCCATCATACCAATTATGATGTATAATAATAAAAACATGGGACTATCTCTGTTTTCAATATATCATGTCATTCATGAAAGATATAAAGCAACCCTCTACCATGCCATTTAACATATGTGGGCTCTTAGGATCTTAGTATACTATCCATGATATCATGTATAACTCAATATTAAAGAGGTTATTAGGGCATTATTTCACTATCCAATATAGTTGATTGACTAGAGGCACTCAATACATTGGTCCACTAGCTACTATTTAGGTGTAGAGTGAAGAGAAAAAAATAGTTTATACATTGGAGGCCTTCAACATTTATGTCCACTAGCCATTCTAATTCATATATTGAAAGATATATTCAATATGATAATAGACCCAGGCATGTCAAGGCATAAAGATTAAGAGATAATTGATACACAAATGGCCATAAGCATGCAAAGTGAAGAGAGTAAGAGATAGTCAATACACAGATAGTACCAAGCATGTCAAGTGCAAAGAGTAAGATATAGTTGATACATAGATGGCCTTAGGTATGTCAAGGATAGAGAGTAAGAGGTAGTTTAAAGGATATGCTCCAAGATACTTCTTTTTCCCCTATAGTCTCCCTAGGTGACATATATACACACATAAACACATGAAACTAACACAAGAAAGCATCATAAACACTTGAAGAAACATTAATTAATCATGTAAGTGAAAAATAAATAATTAAAGGAGACTAATTAGTCTCAATAAATAAATTAAATCCAGCTAAAAATTCATCAAAAAATTTCCATGACCAGCTTTTATATTGAAATATTCAAAGTTAAGAATTAAAAAATGTTGGTTTCCAAGTAATATATACAAAATCTTAGATAATTTAAAATATATTTAGAAAACACATTTAGTAAAAATAATATCACAATATGATCCCTATGTGGCTATACAAACCACTAAGAGGGATAAGGAATAAAGTAAGAGGGCATTGGTGATACAATAACTGATAGGTGAATCAGACTATGTCATGACTTAGGAGATATATTCCACTAGACCTTACTAAAATTTTTTACTATGGAACCAATTTCCACCTTATCATGTTTAATTCCTTATTGTTCAATTATGAGTAATAACATGTAGGAAGTTTCTACACCACTTCCACTACACAAAATGATACTATGAATTTCAAAAATAACAATTAGGTGGGTGATATGCCATTACCACTACACAAAATGGTACTATCAATTTCAAGAATAACATGTAGGAGGGGACTATTCCACTACCACTACACAAAATTTTATTGTCAAGTAGTTGGTACCATGTGCCTCTTTAGAGGACATACTTATAGTTAGTATATATTCACCACCTACCAAGGTGTGATTTAGAATTGGAGTTAACCCTTACCTATTTTAACATTGGAATTTAGATATGATGTCAACTACAAATAGGTCCCACTTATATTTGTAGACATAATATTCATGGTAATAAGATGTAGATACATTATTTCAATAAAAGGTCACCTCCATAGTTTCCACTTCTGATTCTTATGGACACATAATCCTTTACAAGTGCCCATGGTAGTTAGCAATTCTAGATATCAAAATTGACAAGTTCTCATTATGATAAAATTTAATAATGTTATATGTAATCATCCCATTTTATTTCCACATAACTTCATAGTAATTCAACATGATTATTAGCTCTTATAAGGTTTTCTTTATCCAATCAACATTATTATAAATACATATTTATCTATTGATTCATTTATCATCTTAATATCAAGAATGTGCAAGATTACCTTAATCCATTCAATATTTTTCACATCTAGGAAGATACCCTTATAACCATTTGACATGCACCTATACAAAACATCATAAATCAAGCTATACTTATGTGTGCACAAAAAGGAAATTATCATCCTAAATTTATTCAACATTAGCATTCTCTTTTATGAAATAATAATTATGTGAAGACGTACATAATTCAATTAGTTCTCAAGAGATTCATCTTACCTTTTAATTTAAAATGAAATATTATCACTCAATTGGTTATCATAAATAATATTAGATTTATTCATATACCAAAGCATAACCTTAATAATAAATATTTACTAATCTATGATTCTTTAAGTGGTTCTAACACTTTCATATCAACAATCACTTTCTGTAAAATTCCCATAATAAAGTCATACACAACAAACATATGCAGGGAATTCACAGTTTCAAAAAATAGGTCATAAAAGCCTTTTCATATTTATTAATTCAATTAACAACATATGATATTTAGTTTAAGATTTACAAGATAACCTCCTTTATATTTATAGTCCATCACTATCATGGTAGCACCATAATAAAGTTTCATCTATCAAACTAAGCACTATAATAGGTAAAGATCATGTGATTCACATATGTATGTGTTATATATATATATATATATATATATATATATATATATATATATATATATATATATATATATATATAGCATCAGGTGTTAATAATAATTCCCACTATCCTTTCAAAGATAATAGTTTATCATAATAATTTCATATTTTGTTAGAATAAAATGATCAAAATAAGTGTTATAGGGATTTAAAAATTTGGTCTTCACAACTAGTCCATATGAGGACTTTAGTATCCCTTGGTCAATTTTTATTAGGATGATCTCATGCATAATGCTTAATAGCTCCATAACTAAAAAATACACCTTGATAAGACCAATTTCTTAATCATGCCTTTAAGGTCTTCCTTGGTCTTACATTTAGAGATTTCATAGGTTGAGCTTGTATCTAAGTGTATTGCCTCTTATAATACTAATAAATGTGAATCTTACTCCTTTATTGATGATAAGATGCTTAAGATTACCTATCCTACCCATGCCCTCATTGGGGTGAAGAGGATAATTTTTGTAACATATTAACTTTAGGCAACATTTCTTCTAACACAATCATCACACACTATATGTTTTCAAGATTTTAAGAATGGATTTCAACTAACAACATAATTTGGGGATCCCAGTGGCTTTTGACTATAGTTTTTTCCTTTCCTTCCTTTTGTGACATATTTTCTATACATTTAAAGTTTAACAAGGTCAGAAAACAACATGTATCACATTAAAATACAAAAATCAAGATTAATAAGAGTTATAAAGGTGATGAACTCTTGAAAATCATCCCCAAAGCTCTTAGAGTTTAACCTAGGATCTAATACCAAAATGTCATGCCTATTTTTTTCCTTAAAGATAGGCAAAACACATAAATACAATTAAAAATAATAATCAAACATGTATAGATAATAGAATCCATTCAATTACACATAAGAAAATATGAATCCTACAACTACCATTAAGACTCATAAGTGTAAGCCATTGATTAATAAGCCCATTAGCCTAAGTTTGTTCAATTTAACAATTAGAAATATCATCACAAGATTGTGCTAAATTATAATTGTCCTATGATGTTGAAACAACCATCAAATTTTACCTCATCCACCATAAGCACAATTAGATCCACATGGCTACTTAGGAGAGCTTCAATGCTATGATAGCCTCTTTTATGACTCCCAAGGATCCTAAGGCCTCTACATATTCATATAAATGGATCAGATGCATGGATATCTATATTTCATTAGGATATCCTTGTCCCTAACATCTATTTTTTATTAGGAGGACTAAAAACTATGATAAATGGGATGCATGGTGCTTTCCAATCAGTTAAGCTCTCCTAAGATCTAACATCATAGTCAAGGTCAAGAGACTGGCCACTCTACCTTTGATTAGTGGGGCACTTTATAGTTGGACCATGAGGTCTCTAATATCTCTATCAAGATTGGGAGACTAAAACATCCAATTTTGGATTGATATGATTGGTTAGAGTTTGAACACATGACAAGTGGAATCTATTGATAGGTTCTTGGTTTGACAATTTTATCATCATGTTAAACTAGGATTTTGAATCTAGGACTAACACAATACATGTGTCATGAAATTATTGATTCCTATCCTTTGACATTATCTAACAACTCTAATGCCTTAGGACTATGGGAAACTTTTTCTCCACTTGGTAGCATCTACCAGCTTGCTTGCCCAGGTGCCTCATTATCTATATGAATATCTCTATGTTTAAAGGTCATCAAAATGATTCCACATGGTAACATCTCACTATATTAGGGGAATATTTACTTGTATGACCCTCTTTGATATTTTATCTCATTAAGATGATGTCATGTGGCAACATCTCACTCATTTTCTAGCCTAGAGGCTTCACACTTTGTACAGTCCTCTCTAGGATTTTAGGTCAGCAATATGATGTCATGTGGAAACAAATTTATAACTTGATATCCTAGCACAAACCATACTCTATAAAATGTTTATGTCACTCCTAGGTCTTGATATGTTGACATGTGGCTTCCTTCAAACCACTTGTCAAGGTCACAAAAAATGACTAAGGAAAAAATAAAGTAAAAGACCCTGAACACAAAATCATCATCCTTCAAGTCATTAACTAACTAGTATATGTGGAACATGAAGGCATTATGGTATTAGCCCCAATTACTTATACCCTTTGATATTAGTCACTCCCAAACACTACGATTGGGTAGTTCTATGGAGCTTTGGAGAACTAGAGGATTTTTTATGTGACTAATCCTTCAAGATAATTAGATTATGACACATGGCATTATGCAGTCAAATTTTAAAAATCTTAAAATTTATCTAAGTCAAAATCCAAAAGAAAATTAAAGCTATATATGGTAATTCAAGACATAAAATTAGTTTATAAGTAAAATGACTAAGGCAAAAATCCATTAAGAGCTCAGAACTTGATTAATGGATGATCTAAAGTAAAACATGTAGATGGCTCTATAAATTAAAACACAACAAGGAGAAATATACACACCTACATTTTAGTTATCAAGTCCAAAAAGAAGAAAAATCTTGTTTATATTAAATATCATTATTATAAACAAATAAACTCATTATTTTAGTCAATTTATCAAAATAACATAAGGCAAGTTTGCTCAAGCCATTGTCTCTAAATGAATGTGTCGCTAAAAACCATGCCAAAGATATAAGATTAATAAAATTCCATTAATTTGATTCAATGAGATTCTTGTTGGGAAGGCATAAAATATGTAGCAAGTCAACTATAAAATCCTAGGGGATTCTTCCACAAGACATCCATATTATCCACAATAATGTCAAAGGTTTAACGAGCTATTTACATTATCCTTATAAATAATAACTAGTTTCTTAACAATTGTGTTCTAATACTTACACAAGTTAGATGTACAAAATAAGTAAACCATAATATATTTAAAAAGGAGAGACACACTCATAATAAATATATTGTTCTTATCAAAAATTTAATAAATAACTCACAATAGTTTATTATATAAGACATAAGGCCTAAGTTCATACTTTAAAAAATGACTCCTTAAAAAAGATATGAATATAAATGGTCATAAGACTTTATTCATGATGGAAAAACCTATGTTATAAAGCACTATTATTTATCTCATTTTAATAAGGTTGATTTTTAACCCCAATAACAATCCCATAGTTGTTAATCTAAGTTCTATTAATTTATTGATAAGCTTAGTTTGTAATATAAATTCAAATAGAATACATGAGGAGGCACAAAGATCATTTCTTATGTTGAATGTCAATAATTTTTTACCAAGTAAATCATACTTAAATTTTTTTTATAAAATATCCATACATGCTTAAGAGTTGCTTCCTACTTGACAAATTTCTTCTAGGAAGATCCACAATCAAAACTCATTGAGATTCATATTAACATTTCTCAAGACATTAGTAAGATTTTATCTTACTTAGGTTATGCCTTATCCTAAAATGGTTTTTCATAACCATATTCAAATCATTATAAAAAAAAATTATTCCTATCATCCATAGCATCAAAATTCTAGCTCACTTTCCTTCAAGATAGTAGATCCTTTGTATATAAGTCATCTAAAGTAAAACCATTACAAGAAACTCAAGATTAAATGAGGAAGCATTCATAGGATATTCAAATAAATATTTATAAATATTTGATAATTCCCTTAACTTAGACAAGATCAAGCATGAATACTGATAGTTCATAAGGATTTCATTTAAGACAACAAGTCTATCATATAGAAAGTCAGAATCATATAAAAACAAAAAGACAATTCCAGAGTTCTCTACATTAGCAACTAAAACATTTAGGTAATAAACTTCATAATAATAGTGGATCTCAACTTGGCCCACAATTATTTATTAACATATAAATAATAAGTTCAACTAAGATTTAAAAATCCTTTTATTATATCCAATTATATAAATCAACAAAACATGAGAAGTCAATAGATGAATACAAGTTCATCTTCATTCCAAGTGTAACTCCAACCAATAGAAGGTGATCTCACCTCCCAAAATTTTTCCACCATTAAACTACTACTCTAGGAACCCCTAAGTAGGACTCAAAGCTCCAATAATGTTCACATCATGGTTCAAGGTAAGTAAAGTAAGAAATTAGTTAAGATGTCTTGGGGTCAAGGAGATAGCTAGTCACAAGGTGACAATCCAAGCAACTTTGAGTCAAGTGGTTACCAACCTCAAATATATTATTATCAAGTAAAATACACAAAAGAGAAAACACAAGGATCACAAGGATAGAATTAATCAAGGATAAATCTACTAATATATATTCTATAAGTAAGCATGAGAAGACTTATGAAACCTACCTTCATGTCCAAAATGTGAAACGTACCCCTTCCCCCATCATAAAGAAACTAACCTTTCAAGACATCAACAATCTTGAACAAAAATCCTTACTATTAGAGTAATAATAAGTATTATTAGATATAACTACCATAGAGGAATATCTCAACTCTAAACTCCCACACACAAGTGTATGAAATACTATTGTGAAACTCATTCATAATCATAGATAAATAAACAAAAATAATAAGCAAGCCAATTGGTCTTACTCATCTTGACATAGTAATCAATTAAGAATCACAGAAACTTCATTTCATCAATCAACATAATAGTCAAGTCATAATACACCTACCAAATTATCAAATCCCTTCCATGAATATTTTTTGAAAGATTCTACCAATCAAGGCTTTCCCTCTCTAGTCTCTCTTCTTGTTTCCATTTTCTTCTTCCTTTTTTCCTAGGGTGGCCTAAAATGCCAAAGGTCCTAAACCCTTTTTTTATAGATCCACCCTCCTCAAATAGGAGTTCTATCCTCATTATAACCCAATAATAATATGACACATCTATTCTTTCCTTAGATCAACCAACTATTCTAATTTCCATCCCATCCCTTCATAAATGGATGTTCTCTATGACATTCCATAATGGCATATGGTTTCTCTAGTAAATTCTAATGGTTAATTCTAATAAAATAAACCTACCTACATAGGGCTCAAATCAAAGGTAATTAATGGACAAGTCTTAAATTATTTTATAAGGCATTCTAGACATTGGTCTACTTTGTCCTTATGCATTGAAGATGACTAGCCAATGTTGATCCACCAACCTAGTAGTGATTATAATCCATTAGGACATGTAAAGACTAAATAAATGGGTGAATGTCACACAAGGCATTCAATTAGGATCAATCAAGGTTCAAGATAATATTTGGGTTAGAGGTGTGATCACACATGATGTAATAATGCCTAACATACTCTTTTTTCCTTTGTTAGCAATGACATGTTCTTGTATAGTTATTTCACCCATGAAATTTGATATCTTAATATCCAAATATTTAAATTATAGCATGCTAGATAAATTACCTAAACCAATGTAATTATCTTACCAAACAATTCACAAGCTCATGAAGTGATATTATTATAACACCTTAATTCATATGTAATATCAATTGCACCATAAGGTAATAATTTAAGCATTATTAAACCAACATTTACCATGTGCATAATCTTATTACCTTCAAGGTCAATACAACCAAAGAATTATAACCATTGGTTTAACATCCACACATTTTTTTCTCCTTAGGGTCCTTACATTTTGTCACTACCCCAAGGGAAATATATATGCTAGCTATAGAATTTTTGACAATGTTGGGATGGGGGAATAGAATAAGAGGAAATAAGTGGTCAAGTTATCCCAAGATGCTTATGAATCTAATCTTTCCATACATAGTCTAATGGACTTTAATACTAATATAGTTATATCAGTAAATAGGATAATAAGAATGTGAATGTAAATAGATAATGAGTATTTGATAGGAGAAAAGAGAATGAACTCATAAAATGATAAGAGTGTGAAAATAATTAGCTCACAAAGCAACAAGAATGTCAACTAGTAAAAGTGGTTGAATTGTCCAGAGATCCCCATGCATCTAAACACTACTTACATGGTCTATGAAGACCTAAATATGATGTATTTATCCTAGAAATGAGATTATAATGGATAAATGGCACTATGGAGCTAAAAATTATTGTGGTAAGTTGTACAAAATATTTTTTGGTTTTATATCTCTCATGGAAATTGTACATTGGTTTTATGAATTTTATGGTTTTTTAGGATTTTTAAAATTTTAAAGTGTTTAAGGGTTTTTAGAATAAAATATTCACAAGAATATTTTTAAAGGAGAATATATAAATGGATATAAACAAATGTACAAAGGAACCATATAGAAAAATAAAAGTAATCATGGGTAGGTGTTTAAAGTATTGATTCATAAAATAGTGAGAGTGTGGCTTAAAATTTCTTGAAATTTTGTCAAAGCATAAAATAGGGGTGATCAACTTGACCTATGAAATTTTTAACTACCTATATATTCGAAATGGACCTTAGGTTATTGTAGTTTAACCTATTGTGAGAGATTATAGTAATCAACAAGAGGTCGAGGTCAACAAATGGTAAAGTGGTACTAATGATTCAAGATTTAGTAAAAATTTAAAATATGAAATTTTAGTGACCATCATGAAAAAAAACTCATGGTGAATTTCTTTGAATTAGTGCCTTCAAGGATGTGTTGATGATGACCAAATATGCACTGTTTATTGAATCTTTCTCTAAATTTGGAATCTAAAATTTTCTCTTGTATTGAAATCAATATCAAGATGGTAAGGGAATAGGGGAATGAGAGGAGATAAAAAAATGAGGAAAATTAATGAATCAAATGTGATAATACCTAATATTAAATAAGGGTCCTCATATACAATTCTCAAGTAAGTAAAGCATAAAAGTGCTTGATATGCATAATATTCATGGTCTCCTATATCTCCTGTCCATCTGGTGTTTCCAACATGTATGATATAGATCCATAATTAGATATACTAATAAATGGTCCTAGCCAATTAGTCTAAAACTTTCCCTTGTTTTCATTTGTTGCATTACTATTTTTATTATTTTATTTTATCACAAGATCACTAATTATGAGATCTATAGGCTTGATATGTGCATTATATTTACAACATAACTTGTTTTTATATACTTGGAGGTTATTTAGGTTATTTATTCATTATTTATAAATTATTTAAAGTTATTGAAATTTAGTTACTATATATTCCTCATCTTCAATGATATCCTATAATAAAATGTACAAGAAAGGTAACTTGATCTTGATAGGCAGAATAACTTTAGTGTCATAAACTCAAGAATATGATGTGGCGCTTGTAGGGGTTCTGGTATGTTATGGTACACTTAAATGGTAAGAAATAATTATAAGTTTCAATAATATCTAATAACATTAAAAATATTTTTAAGGATTTAGGCCAAGGTCTTGTTAGATTAATTAGTTTAGTTATTTCTTAGGGGAAAATATGGAATGGAAAACCTTTGTTTGATATGGTAATTGTCACAGAGGGATTTGACATAGTTATTTTAAATGATCCATAATTATTATAAATTATGTCTAAAGGGATGCCAAAATTGAAATATAAGGTGCTTCATAGTTAGTTTGTAAATTTTCTTATCGATTATGTAAGTTAGGGGAATGGTTTCAATCCACTTAGTTAAATACTTGGTGGTAGTTATGATGTGTTTATGACCATCTAAAAAAGTAGGATTGATTTAACCTATGAGATAAAGTCTCCATGTGTAAATTTACTAAGGATTAGTAATTATTTGTAGTGCTCAAGATATAACATGAATGATATTAGCATATTTATGCCAAGGTACACATTGCTTAACATAGGTGTGTGCATATACTTCCATAGTGGGCCAAAATAATCCTATATGCAAACCCATTTTTTTATTTATTTAAAAAATAATTTGGATTATACCAAATTTAATTAATGAAGTATAGTTCCATCATACTTCCTATGATATAATTTAGTACTGAGGAAGGTATAACAAGGGTCATTATAAATAAAGGCTCTTTATTGTTTTTGGGAAAGGTGATCAGGAAGAATGGGGTCATGGAGTTAGTCATATGTGTCATGGTATCAAGGTTATCTAGGACCAAAAATATCACATAAAATTTTATATTTTGAACATTCATGAGATGGTTTTAAAAAATATTGAATAGGGAATTGGTAGTTTGGAACCTCATCAATGATTTTTATTGATGAGCCAAATTTTGCCATTGCATCTATAGTCCTATTATTAGCCCATGTTATTTGATCAAATTGGATATGTTCAAAATTCTATTTGAGAGTGTCCACCATGATTTTTTAAGTAATTATATTTTCATCTTTGGTCTAGTATTAATATGTTATCAAATTTATAATCAACTTGGAATCCCCATGAACATGTTATCACTTGATATTCCATTTTATTAATTTATGAAGTCCTTAAATGATTGATTTATACTATATTATAATGTTGTTACAAGTTAAAAAAATATGGAAGTATTTGGAATAAGACCCCCCTATGATGTTACAAATAAAATTCTAGCTTAGATCCACAAGATGTGTACGAACCATCAATATAGATTGTCCAATGTTGTGATTTAGAAGAGATTTATTCTAGAGTCAATATGGACTCATCAAGAAAACCAAAAGTGAGTGGCTTGGTATCTAATAAGGGAGATTCGATAATTTTATTTTAAATTAATTTACCCTTAATTTATTTTTGATGTACATATTTAATCTCAAACTCGCTCAATATCATGATGCATTTGGCCATGAATCTAGTCAAAGATACCTTGGAAAGTAAATATTTGAGTGGTCTAATTTGTAAATAATAATGGTTTTTTTTAGTAGTAATGTCACAAATTTTGAGTTGAAAACACCATTGCTAAGCCACCCTTTTATATTGAGTTGTAATTATGTCCATAGTAAACCAATGTTCTTTTTAAATAATAAATTCATCTTTTTTTCCCTTGATCATTGTGTTGGGAAAAGAGTTTGCCAATGCTTGTTTTACTGTTGAAATATAAAGTAGTGGCTTCTTGGGTGTTGATGGAGCTAAGACAGGTGGATTTTCTAAATATTCTTTCAAATTGTCAAATGTTTTTTGATATTCAATATTCCATGAAAAGGTAGTGATCTTATTCAAAATATGAGTGAAAGTATTACAATATTGAAATGAAGTGATTAATAGATTTAATTTTTCCTTATAAAATATGGAGTTGCTTTAGAATATATGGAGGAGACTTTTTTGTAATTGCCTTAACCTTGGCTAGAACAACTTTCATTCCTATATAAGATATAATGAAGACTATAAATTTGTTGAAAGTAACACCAAATATGCACTTCTTAGGATTAAGATGCACCTTGTATCCATGAAGAATTTCAAATATCAGTCATAATGCAAGTAAGGAATCAATAGAAGGCATATTAGTACAGTGTTAGTCAATAGAACTAAATAAAAACATACTAAACACTAACATCTCTAACCTAAATACTAGGGAGAGCATATATAACAAGCACACAATGAAAACACAACTAGAAAACAAAAGAAATCTTCCTTTTACATTCTTTAGAGCTCCAAAACCACTTGTTGAGTTGGCCATTTTGGCTATGTGCTCAGTAAATCTTTATCAATGAAGTTCCATTGCCCCACCTTTCTTTGGCACCTTGGTAATGTTGGTTGGATTAGCTTGGATTGGCTTATGAAATTGGCATGGTAAAACTATAATGGAGTTTTTGTAATTATTTTGGCATAATAACATTACACTAGAAAATATTAAATTTAAATAGATGAGGCCTTCTATTTATATCCTCCAAAGTTAATCCTCACCCAAGTTGAGTTAGGTTAATATTAAGCATGGAATGAGTTAAAACCAACCCTAAGTGAGTTAAGGCTAACCATTGTTGATTTAAGGAGGTGCAAATTAATTATGATTTTCAATTAATCATCATGGCTCACAAATTTAGATATTTTTTGAGAGCTTGACAACTCACAAAAGGAATAATGAAGAATCTTGATATTTTGAATTTTTGAATTTATATTTTTAGATATTCATTAATTATAAATGAATTATTTAGATGAAAATGATTTAATTAATTGATTCATTTTTATTAGCATTTTATCTCTTTTAATAATTTCTCAAGTGCCCTACTTAATGGGTCTAAAGGCCAAACTACTAATTGTTAAGTCGCAAGGTGACTTGAGATGAATCCATGAGAGGTTATTAATGTGTATATGATATTACCACAAATAGAGATGAATCAAAATGATTTTGAGCATTAATGAATGATACATAGATGAAGTTGGGACATTCAATGATTTTTAGGCTTATTTTTTAATATTTGGTAGAAATCAATATGAAGTCTGATTGGAAGCCAATTATGACTAGAATGGGGTGTCTATAATTTGCCCCTATTTATGAAGGCATTTCAAGATATAGGTGCAATGACATATTCTAAAATAAATAAAAGGTCATTTATGCCTAATATCCTAAATGATTAATGATGAGCCCTAGATGACCCATTGAGAGAGTGAGAGATAAATAAGGTCAATGACCATTCCATAAAAAATAATGAAATGATGGAACCAAAAGGTAAGGGGTAGAGAAGACTAATTTTTTCAAAGGTGGTTATAATAAATGGCATAGTGAGATGCCCTAGTGGGGCAGATAAAAAGGAATATTTTCCTAAAGTAAGTTATAATCATCAACATAGTGGGATAAAAATATAATGATTTTCCCAAAGGTGGTTATAATCATTAGCATAATTAAAACATGCCCCAAATGGGGTTTTGCATGACTTCTTGTGTTTTTGGATGCTCAGTTGTGTTTTTACATTCTCAATTGCATTTTTGCATGCCTAGTTGTATTTTTTCATTTTTAGTTGTGTTTTTGTATTTCTAATCATGGTTTTACATTAGAAATTGCATTTTTGCATGCATAGTTGCTTTTTTGTAAGTGACATTACATTTTTTTAAGCCTAATTGTGATTTTGTATTACCAGTTCTTTTTTTACCTTCCTAATTACATTTTTTCCTTCTCAGTTATGTCTTTAACTTCATAATTATGGTATTTCCTTAATAGTTGCATTATTTTATTAACATTTTCATTATTGTATTGTATAGTTAAAGTTTTACACTAAGAATTTGTTCTGTATGAAGTTGCAGTTTTGCACTAACTAGTTATAATTTTATAGGAAAATTACGGTTTTTTTGTGTATATATGGTATTACACTATGTGAAAAACATATACAAACCCAAGATTTAAATTTAAAATTTTATTTGCTCATTCATCTTTTAGATTCTAAGTAAAAACCAATGAACATATTTTGTAGGACTTAAAGGCTAAGGAAAAACATTTTCAGCACTTCACATAATTCAAATCACATCTACAATTGGTGTTTAAAACTTATTTATTTTATTTATTTTTGTTTTTTAAAGTTCATAACTAAATCCATTCCAAATGTATTAACTTCACATCATATTTCACTTGGTACTCTAAAAATGAACTCACACTCTAGTTAAGTGCTCATATGAGATTTTGATTTTTGATTGCTACTATGTGTTTGTTTTGTAAACCAAGTGTAACATGTATGCTCTCCCCCCATCCCCTTTATGGAACTTGGGTGATAAAAAATGTTTCAATTATTTCTTTTCTCTTTATGCAAAGATTGAAAAGAAATTCACTAAGGCACTCCTCAAAATATGAGTGATTTGGGTGATCCCCAAAATGACCCTAAAGTCCTCCTATAATTTTTATATCTTGCATCTTGGCTTGTGGTTGGGAGTTCATATCCTCCCCATGGTAACTATAGGGAAGTGTTGATATGATAATTCATATATTGGTATCATTTAAATTCCACTCCATGGTAAGGGTATATAAATTAAGGTTGACTTATTGGGATGATTGTTTGAGTGGTTAAACAATATTTATATTAAGAGACTACCTTAAAACATAGGTTTAAATCAAACATTATACTACACTAAGAAATTGATAGATGTAGTGGTTGTGGAAAGGAAAATACATTTTCACGTGTTTGTTAACATGTATTCAAATGACATGTTACACCCTAGTGTTAATCACACATATGGGACCATATATAACATATGAAAATTGATAGTTTTTAGATAAACCCAACTTGCTACAAATATACTATCAATGTAGGGTGAGTATCCCAAAGTTTCATGTCACCATAAAAAATATCGAGAGAAGAGAGGGGATAAAAACCCTACTTTTCATAGGAATTTAAATTTTTAGATTAAAAACATTATTTCCTTTCAAAATAAAGTATATAAATGGAATTTAATAATATGAAGACACCTTGTTAGTTTTTAGGATTAGATAATACACTTAGGTGTTTTTGTGTCTTTTCCTTTTTACTTGCATTGTCTCAAGTCAAAAACTATTTTTTTTAATTTTAACCAAATAAAAAACAAGTCATGTTTAAACATCACTCTTTTTTTTAAATAGGTGTTATCCCATACATATTATGACACATTTTGCCTTAGTCATTTGTCAAATTGTTGTGTGTGTGTGTCACTTGTTTGAAAGGGCATTGTTACACTGCCTATTTCATTTCAAATCGTGTGCCTTATATTTTTTAAAATAAACCATCTACCATACATTTAGAGAAAGATAACATTATTATGATTTTTACATTGTTTCAAAGGATTTTTATCTTGTATATAATCACAATTTCAAAACCATGTGTGCCTTCTTAGTCTATGCCTAGTATCATTATGTCATTCATTTTGGTCTAGTTTATTGTTAATTTAAGGAACCAAGTCTTTTAAAATAAGTTCAAAATTGGTCTTGATAAGTTTAGTTTCAAACATTGATTGGTTTATGCCTATGCCTTACCTAATTTTGGCTTAGACATTTATCCCTCACTTTTGGGTTGTACAACTTGGACTAATTCTTTTCTTGTTTTAGAGATCTTTGTGCCTATATTTGGGAAGTGGTCTATATTATGTGTGCCTAAAGTCCAATGTCTTTTTTATAAATTTCAAATTAGTATTTTAATATAAATTCCTAGTTTGAGTCCAAGTGTTTCATATTGTTAGATTAATTATCTAGTTTTTTTAAACCTAGAGTGTTTGTGTTGAGTCTAGATTTTATGTCATGTTCCCAAAAGACCTTGCAATTCAATTTTATTTTAGACCTAAAGTGTGTGTACCAATTCTATATTTTGTGTCATATTCCTAAAAGACCTAGAATTTCCCTTTTGTTTTAGACTTAGAGTGTTTGTGCCAAGTCTAGATTTTGTGTCATATTCCCAAAAGACCTAGCAATTCCCTTTTGTTTTAGACCTAGAGTGCTTATGCCAAGTCTAGCTTTTATGTCATGTTCCTAAAACACCTAGAAATTTACTTTTGTTTTATACCTATAGAATTGTTCCAATTCTATATTTTTTTTCATGTTTCTAAAAGACCTAGCATCTTAACTTCCATTTTATACCTAGTTTTTCTTAACCTAACATTGTGCATTATTACCAAAGACCTAACACCTTTTTCTATTTTAAGATATAAATTAGAATTATTTGAAACACTTTTAATAAATTTGGAATTCATATTTATCCATTTAATTGACCATTTATGTTTGACATTTGATATTAGACATTTTTAGATTGAGTCTATCATTGACTATTTTGGATAAGTAGCTCCATTCCTAGACTAAGTTTGTAGACCAAGTTCCTAGATGTTCCAAGGACTAGACCATTTAATTTTTTACCAATTGTATTTTTTGAGTTTGTAAAAATATAAACCTCTTCTTCATGGAATGTTATTAATTGATTTGGATACATCTCATTACACATGTATTGTATCCATATACAATCCAAGTTATGCTAACATGATCACAAATGATAAATTTGTTCAAGACCCATATGGCAATGATGTAGTTTGTGAGACTAATCATTATTTTCCTTAAACTACTAAATTTGGGGAATAAATTCAATATATTTTATCCAACTACTTGGTTAACAAAACTCCATATTAAAATCAAGACCAAGAGCAAACTATGTAATATTTTATTAGCATACCATCAATTGTGGAACAAGTTCAATAATAGTCATATTATGTTACTATGTCATCAACATATGATCCTTATTTATTTGATCATCACTTGATTAAAAAAAGGATGAGGTTTTAATCATATCTATAAATGTAGGGTCTAATCTTCCAATAGACTTCCCCCATGAAAGTTTACCTAGTCTAGTTAGAGTGCCTCTAAACATGCCTTATACCTAAACCAGTGAATATGACTCTACTAGATATCCTCAATCACTCATGCCAATGTCATATCAAAACATAAATATACTTATAAAAGCATAGGGACTCATATAGGACCAATCTATATAAATTCAAGAATCATATCATACCTATTTGAATCTAACACACAATTTTAATGCCATGGCCATGTGAAGTTCTCCACTCCTAGAGCTGTCTCCTTCAACAAGAGTGTTAATTGAGTTGATAGGTAAATATAATTTGGTTACAAATCATTTTACATAAATAATTTAAGTTTATGACATGTAAAATGTCCCATATATCAGAGATGTGACTATGGTATCTATAATAACAATGTTGCAAACATGGTGGATAACAAGCAAGTGTCTTCCACTTCAAGATAATGTTATTTAAATGCACCAACAAATAGTCTAAAATAACAAGTTCCTTTAGTTAGTACCATGATTGGTTTAAAAAATTAGGAGGAATGAACTCTTAATTCCCAACCATATTAAGTTACTTCTATTCCTTAACCAACTACTTCTTCTTCAAGCACGTAACAATGAGTGTTAAGTAACTAATCACCAACTAGTGATTTACCGTAACAAGTGATTAATGTTATCCCACCTCAATAGGTGGAGACTAATATTCCATAAATATAGGGATAATATAATATAAAATAATAATATAAGTAAAAAATTATGCCACCTCAATAGGGGAACAAATGTTCTACCTTAATAGGTAGCAATAAATGTACCTTAATAGTCATAGACCAATATACCTTTGCAATCACAAACATTGTCTAATCATTAACATGTGCCTATTGGTCAAAGAAAAATGTTGAACACCCAACAAGCATCAATTTCACAACATGTATTTACATAAAAACAAGGTAATAACATCCAACAAGTAACCATCAAGGAACAATTACCTTTTACTCAACATGTGTTGAAGATCCAAAGATAGGGCTTTAATTGTCAAGCTCCCTTTATTCATATAGGTTTGAGTAGTTGATAACAAGTCCTTACTCAACCTTAGTAGGCATAATACTTTACCTAGAGCCATATCCTTCCATTGTAATCTCAATCTCCTCAAAACTAAGGCTATATACAAAAACTAAACCAAAATATAGGCCAAAAATGCATGGAATTTCAATAATAACATCCCAAAATTTGGATTCATATTCCTAGTTGGTTCACCCATCAAACCTACATTCCATAGCAAACCATACCTCCATTATACCCTAGTCATGGGAATCCACCTTTAACCACCTAACCACCACCTCAACTAAATATGCCATCTATTTTTTTGGCACAATAATTGTAACAAATGAAGGATGTGATTGTCACCATTCAATTAAGGAAACATATAAATAAATTTAAGTTAGATGATGTGTGTTCATATCCATGCAACATGAAGTATTTATAGATACCGTTTCCTCTAGGCTATGAACCACTAAAATTTGACAAATACAAGGGTAAAGGAGACACTAAATCACATTTGATAGAGTTATTATTTTATTTATATCTAGTGGATTATAATGACATTTACCTACTCATTTTATTTCCTCTAAGTCTAGTAAGATAGGATTTAGATTTGTGCTTTAAATTATCAAATAATTTTTTATTTGATTTTGATGATATCTAAAAAAAAATTTATGTAAAAATTTATCCTATAATCTCAAGCATGATATTTCAGTAGTATATTTGACTCAAGATAAGCAAAAGGTAAGTGAAATCTTGGTAATCTATCTAGAGAGATGAAGAATGCTTGCTAGTAACTTCACCCACAACTTACCAAACAAATAATTTGTTGATGTGTTTACTAAAAATTTACAAAGTGATTTTTCCTATCATCTGTAACTTCAATGTGCACATACCTTAAGAGATATCACTGATAAAAGTTTTTAGATTTAAAGGGCCCTTATTAACAAATTTATTATCAATTTACCCTCCTTGAATAAAAATTAGAACTAAAACCAAGGTGCAAGCCCAAGTCAAAGCCCTAACTAATTACAAGTACAAACATAAACACCATATTAGGATAAAAAATATGATAAATCCAAACAATACAAACAAAATAAGAATGCTATTGGAAATAGAGTAACTAAGTCACACCATGTCTAAATGATGCAAACACCATCTACTCAGCTTATGTTGTAAATGCAACTTACTCCATCTTAGTAGCCTATTCAAAAAATTTAGCCTAAACATCAACCTAAACCAACTTATTAAATGCATCAACCCCCCCTTTGAAAACCCCTCATCCAAGAATAAGACCCACTCCTATAGTCTTCATCAAACTTTGTGAACCTATCAAAGTAGTGTTTCACAAGCTAGTCATGGCTAATATGATTAATTAGATAATTCTTAAGAATTACCTTGAGGGTATTTTATATTTAAATTGGTATAAATAACATGAGATACATGAATAAAATTGTGTTTATATACATTCCATATACCATTGTGTGCATTTGAAATACAACATATAAAACATGTTATAAAATGCAGAGATTACATTAGATAATAGAACATCTATGTCTAATCAAAACTTGTATATCTAAAAAAACCCTTTTCCATATCATAACAATAATAATCAATAACATAAACAATGAATACTAGAATAATAATAACAATATCAACAACTACCATGATAACAACAATAATATTAATAGTATAAATAAAAATGTCAGCCAAATGGGATGAACTAAGACCAAAATGACCCCAACAACCAACAAACTTATGACACATTTACACATGACTAAAAAAAATTTAGGTCTTACTACCGTAGGTCATATTACCGTAGGTCTATCTCTACCATTACCATTAATCCTAGACCAAGTGCCAATGGACCAAGACAATTACTAAATAATACCAATCAATCTACCTATTTTAGTAATCCTTCATTGACCTAACACTACAACTAAGTGCAATAGTAACCAATGATTACTATTTTAGGACATTATACTAATAACACATCATTACCTCATGATGATAATCAATTTCACTAGAAATTAAGACTTGTCCAATTTGGAGCATCTCCATCATCATGAAATTATAATGGTCTTGTATCCAATCTTGATTATGTAATCACAATTATTAGTCTAAGATTACTATCCTAAGCCCATAACATCCTCCCAAATAACCAATCCAACCTACTATGCTGGATAGAAATAAGCCATTTGCCACTATTAAGAAAAAACCATATGATATTTTGGAGAATATTTAGAATATGGCTGCACAAATATCTATTTTTAATTTGTTGCATTCATCTACTATCCAAAAGAACATCTTAACAAAAATTTTAGGCCAATCCCAAGTTCCCAATGACATAACCCCAGACAAATTTCAAGATTTGGTGAGACACCTATCATCAACCCAATAGTTGACCTTCGACCAAAGTGATATGTCATCCCTTATAACTCTCCATAATAACCCACTATACTTTGAATTTGTCATAATGTGACATTAATTCAAATGTGTCCTCATAGACAATGGATTGGGTCTAAATAGTGTGCCTCTAAAGCTTATGAAGCATCTAGGATATATAACAATTGATCTACAACCATAAATTATTATTATCAAACATTACAGTAATTAATAAAAAGAATAATAAGTACCATAAGATTACCAATTATATTTGGACCTTTGAACCATCATACACCTTACCATGTGAGCGACCTAGACCTAGCATACAATTTTATCTTAAGTAGACCATGAATACACGGAATTCATTGAATGCCTTTGACATTGAATTAGTGCCTCAATTTATCTCACTCAAACATGGAGGTAACTATAAATGCATATTTTTAACCCTATAAATATTAAAAATATTAAGAGGTTGAGTACAAAAATTACAACTATTTCTTGAGCCTAGATCTAGTACCCAAGAAGGACAAAGATAAAGAGATACTTGTTGAATTGTTGGAGGCTAATTATATAAACTTTGATAGCCTTTCTTCATCTTCACATACTCTACCTCTTGAAATGTTGGATCATTTTACCATCTCAGCCAATGGCCCAAAAGAGTATTTGACCCATGACATGTTCTATATTTCCAAGCTTCCAAAAAAACCCAAGTCTTATGGAAGACCTAAAGCATGACCACATTGCATGAAATGACAACAAAAAGGAAAAGGCAAACTTAATATTCCATCACCTTTTATTTGCACACTGGCCACTGGCCAAGAATAAGACACATTGGCCAATGATGATTCTTGGTTTTAAAATAAAAAAATGGATACTCTCTATGAAAGTTTCAAATATCCTATTCCTAACAGGATCATGTATAGCCTAGCCTATGAAATAGGAGGCCTCATGTGAAACTAGTAGTGTAATCTTGAGCTAATTTTTATGACTAGGTATAAAGGAACTTATGGTATTAGATTTAAAATACCTATGGGTGACCTAATGTATCTTATTCATGTTCCAATTATAATGTCTAGTGATGATGATGTTAAAAGTGAAGTAGTGTTTGATCATAGTATTTATAAAAACCTTGCCAGTACCAACTTGTTTTGACCCTATACCATCTATACGATTACCCTAGTAATCTAACATAACCCACTTCCACTATATCATCCTCAACATATAGACTAAGACTAACAAGAATCCACATTTCTTATAGATGAGTTTAAGAATGATGAGTCCTTTTGAAATTTTCTAGGCCTGAGAGACAATGTTCCTTTGGAAGACTAAATACAAGGGTTCTCTATCAAATTAGATTCTATATCCTATTTTGGAGAGTGGGTGAACACCCTTAACCATAGACAAAAGAATAAAATTGAGGTCCCAAAGTGAAAACCTCTTTGAGGTACTTATGTACCAGGGTAAAAGTAAAGATAAAGGCCAGTCTTTCGGTGAAAACCTATTTTAGGCACCATTAGATGGGGGTGTTCACCTTTCCTTGAATGAAGATTAAGAGACTACCAATGATGAACTTGATTTTGGGTCTGAGTTTAGATCTACTAAACAATAAACATTTGATTCAGTTGCCCAAGAATTTCCTATAGTTTTTTTGACATGGCCATCCCTACAATTAAGATATTTAGATTCATCCTATTTGGGTGAGCTTAAAGAACCAATATAAATAGAGGACTTTGATATTATATGAAAATTCACATCATTGCCAACCATTATTTAATATGGCTTGACTCTCCCAGTAGAAGATACTACAAAATTCACTATTTGGACTCTAGATGACCCAAAATGGATTAAATTTGGTGCATCCCTCACTAAAGATTAATATGATGTTTTTTACATCCATTTTGGGGGTGTTTGTTAACATTTTTACATGGGCCTCTTCTAACATACCTAGTCTGGACCCACCTTAGTTGTACACCATCTTTTTGTACATCTTGATGTCAAACTTGTGAATTAAAAAAATACATAAGATGCATCGTCATATTGCTATATTAGTAAAGAAATAGTTTTAAAAAAAAATTTAAAAATGAAATGTATCTGACCGATTAACTAATCAGAGTAGATCTTAAATGTTGTACCTACTAATAAGAAGCTAGAAGGAATCATAATCTTCACTAATTTATGAGACATAAACAAGGCCTACCAAAATATAACTTTCCACTACCAAATATCAAACATAATAATAGAGTACATAATGATGTATGAAATTATTTCACTTGCAGATCAATTTTTAGGGTATAAATAAATTAAGATCACACTAAAAGAACAGCACAATATAATGTTCATCACTCCATGGGGAGTACTTAATTATCAAGTTATGTTGTCTTAACTCAATAATTCTAGGGCCACATACCAAAGAGACATGATCATCATATTCATAATATTATGCATGACATTATTGAAGACTATGTCGATGACATATTGGGTAAATAAAAAACCTATAAAGATAATCCAATAGTATTATAAAGGATATTTGAAAGGATTCATGAGTATAAATTCAAAATTAATCCTAAGAATTGCAACATTGGTGTCACTTTAGGTAAATTATTAATATTCATGATCTCTTACCAAGGCATTGAAGTTGATCCTACCAAGGTACAAACCATTACTAAGATGCCACCACCTTATAATTTCATGCAAATCTATAGTTTACAAGGAAAAATCTAGTTTATCAGATGCTTTATTTTGTAGTTGGCTAACAAATGTCACCCCTTCATTTACTTACTAAATAAAGGTGTTACATTTCTTTGAGATGAATTTTTGCATTTTGTTGTAATTGATGTCAAAAAGCATGTATCATGAAAAGGCATAATGGTCATTGATGTCGAAGATGTATCATATTAATATTTTGCTATCAAGGTTGATGTCAAAGTCAACTAACGATAGATGGTATTATGCTATACATCAAGGAACATAAGAGTGTTGCATCGATGATTATTGTCATGAGTGGTGTAAGCATGGAAGGTACAAGTCATGGAATATATTTGAAGATAAATAGTGTCTGCATAGGAAGCCATGTGATAAGATGCATTTGAAAATAACTGATAATTTGAAGGAAAGAGATAATTTGAAGGCAAGAGATAATTTTAAGGTAACTAATGTCTTCTAACTTTGTTAAGGCACAAGTCAAGGTGTCAAAGGTGATCAGATAAATGGAAGAGAGATGTCAAGTCATATGACGTGTGGTCATGTGGTTTTAGGACTCTATGAGGCTGTGGAAGATTTTTGTCATCATAAAGAGAATGGTGTAATGATATGAGTGAGGTGTAATGTCTTATGTATAATTTTTTGATGTTTTTTTGAGTTCATGACATGGAAGGAATAGATCAAGGCATTAAGTGCTTAGTAGCCTAAGCCTAATCATGGCATGGAAAGACCTTATGAGAAGGTATGAATATTATGGATTAGTGAGATGAGTTTACATAGGCATGATTCATTTTATGAGGATATTTAATCATTTATGTGAGGCATTAGAATACTCATGAGAGTTTTAGGGTGAGACTACAAGGGTAGGACCTTCAATCTTGGTCTATATCTAGACCTCTCTTAGACCCTACATAGCCTAATGAGGTATAATGATATATTTTTAAGGCATGTGAAGGATTTATGATAGTACTTAATAATGATAAGGTTTTATGGCATGATATTTAAATGTTGAGAATGACAGTGAGGTGTTGAGAGCATAGAAAGAGGCATGAAGGTCAGTTTAAGGCCTAGTAACGTATGAAGACTATGGTGTAGAGAGAGTGTACACTATGGTGTATCAAGATCAGTTTCTAGGGTAAGTGTAAGTAGGTTATCATTTAAAAAGGTGATTTAATTTATTTTAGGCATGTGCATGAAGCTTGAGGTTCTAGTTTGAACGTATCTCAAGTGCTCAAAATGAAGGGTTCTCAACCCAAGAAAGATTTTATTTTGCTCATCAGATTATAAAAACATTGAATGGGAACCTAAGTAGTTCATGATGAATGGGTAAGGGTCATATCTCAAAATTCCTATCATTATTTTTTTTATTGAGGGGCTATGCTTTATAAATGATTGTTAAGAGTGAAAACTAGTTTAAAGCTCTTAGAGCCCTAATAAAGACTCGATATTGAAGATGTTTCTCAAAAGTGGTCATGATGGATTGAATTAATTAGGTAAGATATTGATATTTTATAGGAAGATCCTAGGTACCTCTAGGTCAAATTTTTTAGAGAGAGGAAAGAGAAAATGTTGAGTTATAGCCTTATTTCTAAAGAAGGTATTGTAGAAGTCAAAAGTTGCAATGGACATAGTAATAAAATGGATCAAAGAAGAAGGTAGATACTCATAATATATGTACATAAAGGTTTCTGGATATGTTCCATCCTTAAATTATTATAAATGAATCATCCAAGTTAACTAGTCACTAATAGGCCTAATGGTGTAAACAGTGAAAAACCAACAACAGTGATAAGATGAATTGGAATGTGTTTTTATTATATAATGATGAAAAAAAATACATAGATATGTTATTGAGAACTTTTAAGACATGTCCATGTTTTTTATAAATTTTGGAGGTTAGTGAATATGGTGAAAAGTTGCTCACAAGTTGACATGTCTAGTTCAAATAAGACAGTGAGACATAAGTTCATGAGATTTTCTAAAAGACTAATATTTTTGATTAAAAAATATGATATTTGTTTTTAATAATGGTCTGGAGATATCACATGACCATATATTTTCATCATAAATCATGTAAAGTGACTAAACAGGTGTTAGAAGTCTAAGTCACCATGATTGTGTTTTGAGGTAATCTAGTAGTTCTGAGTGAGTGAGTTCCAGATATGTTATTAAAGAATTATCTTCTAAGTGGAAGTGTACAATGCATTTATTGATGACCCTAAGATAATGAAAACTCTGTCTATATACTTTGTTGATCATATTTTAGTGGCTTAAATGATTTTAGTCTTCATTATTGAAAGGGATAGTTTTGGTGTAAACACCTAAATCTAGCCATCGATAACCTCCAACTAGGGTTTAAACCAATTTCCACTTAAAACACATAATTTGGCCTAAAAATACTAAATCACATTAAAATATTTGAACTCAAATATTCAAGTACCAATTCTGGCTAGGGTATTCCTAAATGGGGTAATAAAATTTGTGGGCCAACTAACTTTGATCAGATCATTTCAAATCAAAATGCCAATTTTTCACCTAGGTGCTCTAAATTGTTCTCTCCTACATAATTTATTACATAAGATGCATGCCTTTGTTATTTGGTTTTGGTAACATCCTAAATGGGATAATCGATTCAATGCTTCTAACATTGCTTCTAACATCCTAAATTTTGGACCAATAACAAGGAATTCTAATTAATTTGAGTAATTTGTACACAAAGTGCTTAAAAATGCTTAAGATTTAATTAACCCAAATCAAGGAATAATTAATAATTCCATGGAAACTTGTTGAATAATTTTTTTTGGAAATGAATATTGAATATGTGCATCATTAGGTGACCTCATTTTGTGGTAAGACATCCCTAGGCCATAAATGCCACAAATATCAGGATTCATGCCTCCCATACCTCATCAAAGCCTTCCATGCCTCTTAATTGATCTTATATCCAAAATATTGATGAGCCTATTTATCAATTTTGATTATAAAATTAGATTAATCCTTAGATACACATCTCAATCCTAAGATGGATGGTTCAGGTTGATTTTGATCAATATCAAAAATCTATAAATAGGAGGCCTTACCACATCATTTCTAAGATATGATTATGCAAATTTATAGTGCATAATTGATTATAAAGCTTCATGAAACTAGTGTTATCATGCCAAATTTATTCTAAGCCAAGACAAGCCATAATACAAAGGTGCCAAGGAGAGATGGAGGTATTCAAGCTTCCATTGCCAAGGACTTCACGAGCACAAGCTAAGCAAGTCACTACAACAAGAATTTTGGAGCATCCAAGGGAGGTAAAAGAATGTTTCATTTACATTTTAGTTGTGTGTTTTATTCATGTTTGTTAACTAAGCTCTCCCTAGTGTCTAAGCCTAAATATGTTATGCTAGTTATTGTGTTTCTTTCATTTTGTTTTCATTTTGAAACTAACACCATACTAACCATCCTCTCTTGATTCAAATTCTTAGATCACATTTGGTGTACACATGCTTAATAGAAATGAGTACTAATGATGAGTTTCAAGTAGTGATTTGTTGTAAAATGTCTTTTTGATCCCAAAAAACAATTTTTGGGGTCTATTTAATTTTTATATGATATGTTCCTTCTGTGTGTCAATTTTTAAAATGTTCTAATAAAGACAAACTGTAAAGTGTGTTTATGAAGGCCTAATAGGTCTCCATGAGACCTAAAAGTGAAATGTAGCCTAATTGAGTCATGTGAGACCAAAAAGGACTCAAATATCATTTTATTCATGTCCAAAATATGTCCTAATATTTATTCTATGGCTGACCTAAGAAGTTAAGGGTGTGTGTCTAGCTAAGGGGTATATGAACAAGGAATGGTATAAATAGAAGACAATTTTAGGTTTATTTGTGTAAGTAGAGTGAAAGTGAATGAAAGAGAATATTATTGAGAATAATGAGGTATTATATACCATAAAATAAATTTATAAGATATTTAATTAAGATATTAAAGTGTTTATACATATGAATATCAATGTCATATGGCCTAATCAATCTTGAAGAGACCTAGTTGAGTGAAGAGGCTTAGAAGTGAGTTATAGAGGTATAATAATGTGAAGAGATAAAGAGGTGGTCATAATCTATTAGTTGAGAAACATATTTTTTATAAATTTGATCAAATCAATTAGGTGTATGAGTTGGTGTTGAATCATCTAGGGTTTTGGCACCTCTTTGCAAGTGGGTGCTTTATAAAGCATAGTCAAGTGGGTGTTTGGTTAGTTGGGGTTGTTGTTCCATGTGGAGTTAGAGATTCTATAAATTTGGTTTTTACCTTATAGTAATGTATTAAATTTTAAAATATTAATGGGTTTTATTACCCTTGAGGTTTTCCCACATATGTGATATGTTCTTGTGTTTCATGCTTAGGTGGATAGTTTTTTATGTTTGCTAGATCTATGTTTTTATTTGAATGGTTCATGATTGCTTGAGTGTAATTGATTGAAAAGTTTTAAAAAATTATTCACCCCTACATCAATCATTATTATTAAAATAATTGGTATTAAATTAGGTCCTTTGAATTATGCTTAACAACCTAAAGAAGATTATAGAAGCAAGGATGGCTAGTAGTCAAGTTCAAGGAGGTTTCTCTACTAGTATGGATCCACTATTCAATGGGAATAATTATACATTTTGGAGAATCAGAATGAGGATATAAATAAATTCAATTAGCCATGACATATGGTAGTCATTTATGGATGGATAAACTCCCCCTCATACACCACCAATTGATATAATGGGAAAGAAGGAAAGCAAGAGCAAATCCAAGGCAATGAATGTCATTTTATGTGGCCTATCAGAGATAGAGTTTATGAAAGTGATGCACCATGAATCATCCAAGGTGATATGGGATGATATGAAGACTATATATGAATGAGACACCAAGGTAAATATGGCTAAATTACAGACCCGTAAAAAGTAGTTATAAAGTCTAATTATGAAGGAAGATGAGAGCATTGCATGCTAAAGAAGTGAAAGATTCCATATTTCAACAAAAGGTTTTGAGATCCCTAATTTCTAAATTTGATTTAATGGTATCTGTAGTAGAATAAATGAAATATTTAGACATACTTCAGATAGATAGGCTTCATGGAATCTTGGTTTCCTATGAGATAAGAAAAAAATAAGGAATACCTCCCAAGAAACAAGTATCATTCAAAGCTAAGAAGTCAAAAGACAAGAAGATCAAGGATGAGGTATGTTCATATATTGATGATGATGAATATATAGCCATGTTTACTAGGAAATTAAAGATTGGATTTGGTAAGTACAAGGATAAATTTCCTTTCAAATGTTTAAACTATGGTGAAATTGGAAATTTTACTATCAAATATCCTCACAATCATAAGTCTAATAATTAAAAATAATTTAATAAACTTCATGATGAGGACAAAAAGTCATATAGGTTTGACAAGGGAAAGAAGAGATTTAGAAAGTATGAAGGCAAGATGAAGTCTTTCAAGAATGAGAAAATCTTTTATACCAAAGAAGATAGTAGTTCCAATGATTAGAGTGAAAGGAATGATTATAAAAATGATGATGAAGGTGTTGGTCAAGTTATCAATGAAGTTATTTTCATGGCCAAAGAAGCAGGTTACTCCCAAGAAGAAGATTACATGTTTTTTGGAGATATGGTTGATGAATCAGATGAGAAAGAAGTTGAGGTGAACTTTGAGGTAGAACTGATAAGTTCCTTATAACATTATAAAATTGTAAAGAAGAATAATCATAGATTAAATTAATTAGTTAAGGACTATGAAGAGAAGATTGGTTTGTTTGAGGAGAGACTGAGTAATACATCCAAGGAGCATGATGAGATCATCAAGCAGGTTGAATCTCAGATGGAGATAGTCAATACTAGTATAAAGTCTAAGGAAGAAGAATGCACCTAATATGAATAAAATATGGACTCCTTAAATTTATAATTGGATTAAAAAATTATAAAGATGAAGACCTATGAGAAGTTTGAAAAGAGCAATGAGTCTCTAGATGAGATTTTGAATAGTCAAAAGTCTACCAATAATAAAGGAGGTCTTGGTTTCAAAGTAATTAAAAAGGAGAATAAGGAGAATGCTGATGTGAACAAGAAGGTCAACCTCAAGAAAAAAATTAAGATAAATTATGTTAGATAGCCTAATTCCATAAGGTACACCAACTCTTTTAATGGTTATTATTTTGATTGTCATAACTTTGGTCATAGAGCAAGTGATTGTAGAATGGTCTTACAGAATGATTTATCATGGGAACATGGGAGAAAGAGTGATCATTCAAGAGGTATGTACTTAAATTTTGTTTTCTATAGTTGTCATAATATGGGACACATTTCAATATTATTTCCTAATGGATTTAGAATTCCCTCAAGACTTAACAAGATATATGGATCTCCTAGAGTGCATGAGAAGGCTCAAACATTGATATGGAAGCCAAATAATGTCAAGACTAATCATACTAATCCCAATGGTCAAGATAGATTATTTTATAAGTTAAATCAAGGATTATAAGTGAAGGAATGACAATAAAAACTTTTTATCTACATGTGTTGACAAGGTAGTTAAATAAAAGCATAAGGATGACAAGGTGGATGAGTTGAATGTTGTAGTTAAGACTAAGTAGATTCTAAATAGGGACTATTAGTCTCATGATTGCAAGATAGATGAAGAAATTGGTTTGAAGATATGTGAATAAACTAATGTAATGGATATTTGAGAGCCCTATGGAAAGTTGTAACTCCATTAGGCCTCATGGAGACACTTTTTTATCTGTAGAAGCATGAGGTTGTAGTCAAAGAAGGACTTATCTTGAGAGGATTGAAGGTTGTTTGTGCTGTAAGATATATGTTTATGAGAAGGTGAAATTAATTTTTGAATTCATTTTAGAGATGAGTATTGATGCTCAACTACCCCTACTCTTAGAATGGGGACACTCCTTTCCTAAATTTTCTAAAATGCCTAAGATGCCAAGGTTGCTAAGTCATTTGTTTGCATAACCAATTTGATTTAATAATTCCTAAAATTTTATGGTTAATTATTCATTTTGAAATACTTATTCAAGTTATTTTAAATTTTCTTCAAGTTTTACTCAAACAATATATTATTAACTATGAATGCTTAAAAAATGTGTGAACATGCCTTTGCCAAGAAGATTATACATAGTTTTCAAATCAGCATGAGAGTCACAAGCCTCTCTAAATCTTAATAGACTAGCCATACACTTTGTTTAAAGCTTTTACCTACACAATTTTTCTTTAAAATTGTTTAATTTACTTATGATGGGCATTTGACATTTTCAAAAGTCTAATTCAACTTTTCACTTGGCTTCACAAGACATCAAAGTTGAAGTATAGGTTTGAGACACCTCACAAGATATCACATTTAAATATTGTGACCTAAAGAGGATAGGTGTCCACCTTGCAAAAATTTTTTATGACTTAATGATTCACCACCTTACATAGGACACTTAGACCAAATTTGAAAAACCTGTGAGCCACATGATGTCATCTCAAAAAATTGTGAGGTAGTTAGCCATTGAAATTCAAATCTATATGCTATGTGTCAATATCTTATCTCCCATGAGAAATCATATTCAATTTGAGTCACCAAACATCATACTATAATCTTGAATCCTATGAGATGTCACCATGTGTCTCAAGTGTAATTATCCAAATTTGAGTAATCTTTTGAAGTGTCACATAACCCCTTCAGATTCATCTAAGAATGACACTTGTCAAAAATGCATCACATCTAATTCAAAGCTCATGAGAGATCTAAAAAGGACATATGGATGCATATAATCTATGTGATCAAGGATTTATGGCATAAATTTTTACATGGCCCTTTTCTGAGTGAAAAGTTGTAGAATAATGAAGAGAATATCTTGATAATGATGTGTGTCCCTTATGGATCCATGAAATGATGACACATGTCATGCCCATGTTGTTTATATCCAAGGATCCACTAGAACACCTTTAAATGCCTATTGAAGTGACACATGTCCACATTAGACCTATGAGATGATGCTTCATGTCATTCCTATAGAGTTGTGCCATGAGATAAATAGAATTTCATCTAAATTGATGCATGCCCATCTTAAACCAACATGATGATGCCACCTATCAATCCTATAAAGATGAATCTTGAAATCAACTAGCCCATCTCTGAGAGTGACACATGGCTCCATTGGAGCCACATGTTTGAAATAAAGTTTTTAATATTTACCCATAGGCATTTTTAAGGTGACACCTATTAAGGAAAATTTGTGATCATCCATGAGAGAGCCACCTAGAAAAGAAGTAATTTTAAATTCATATGAGAGCAACATGTGGAGCTTTTACAACCAACCAAATCTAGAATTCCTTACCTAAAATCTCACTATAAATAGAGATATGTCATATGGAATAATAAAAATGATGCATCACACTAAGCTACACCCCAAGTGGCCGAGAGCAATCATAAAGTGACACATGTCTAGATTTGAGTTGATTAAGAAACATAGTCATCTTTAAGCCACATGAATGCCTAGCTAGGTTTGAGATGGAATAACACATGTCAAATGGTGGAAACATTTATTTTAAAATCTAAAATTGATGGTGAATCAAAAGTGAATCAGTGCTAAATTTGAACTTTAAAAGTAATTAAGTGCCAAAAATAAAAGTTTAGGTGTTTTGAATGCAAATGTGATGAGCTTTCCATTAATATGGAATGAACTAGAATTAGCATCAAACCTTGAATTAATCAATTAAATCTAAAAAATGCTACCCAAATTAATTATTGATACCTACATTTGCATTTGAATCACTAACCATTTGTTCTCTCTACTTTCTACATTTTCATTTCAACCAAGCTCAAGCTAATTCATAAGTTGTACATAGGCCACCATTGTAGAAGCTCATAAGTTGTAGATAGGTACTAAAGGACATTAGTTAATACACAAACATTAAAAAAATATCATATGAAATACCTTCCATCCTAGGTAAGATCATTGCATTTGGAAGTGATGATTTTCTATTTCAATATGATAATTCAGTCATGTTCAAAGACATAGAGTTCATTTCCAAAGTCATAAACTTAGGGTACATGCATTATAGTAGTTTATATTATTTAATTATGCCCCAAATTATTTAACTTGCTTCAAGTATCCTTACAATCTAAGCTGATAGCCTTCGCAAGGCCATAGTGAAACTAAAGGTCATGTCATACCTTGACCTAGTCTATGGCATCTTTAGGAGGTTGAGATGAAAAGATGGATTACCCAAATAAAATATCCAAGGCTTTCCCATTGCCTTCATTATAGGAATAATTTTTTAAAAGTATTATAATGTACCCCTCCCATAGGTGGACTATAACTAGAGTGTTATTGATAATTGGTACAAGGCACACAAGCCAATAATAGTCTTAGCTTCATGGGAAATAAACCCAACTAGAGTATTCATAGATGACCAAGGGAATATACCCATTTCCCAATTTAGATAAGGATTAAGGATTAGCCTTACCCTACTAAATATAATATTTCATAATGTACACATTGGATACATGGATATAATGGATATCCCACTATTGTAAATAATTTTAAAATATCAAAAAATCCCCTCACTTAGGGATATTATTACTAGCAACCTGATTTTAGCTATGCATGATACATGCTGAAATGGACCTCTATTCTACATGATAATTTATTTTTTAGAAGTTATATGTATAACTACAAAATTATGACCAAGCACATGGTATCTTACATGAGATGAATTTGTGCCCCAAATATATTATAAGATACACATTCACCATTTTAGGTACCACATCAAGATAATTACACAATACTTATAACATCTTGTTTATAAATCCATCATCAAATGTGAGATTCAAAGTGTTCCATTGAAAGTTAGATATGCACTTAGATAAATAGGTAACTTATGGATATACCTTGATTACATGGTTATCCAAGTGAAATGGTTGATTTTATACCCCCTTAGGTTGCCTAGGTATGTATCAATGAAGTTTATAGAGGAATAAATAGCCTACCAACTACTCCATGGAGTTGATGGCATCTTCAAGAAGAAGAAAAAGAATCCCCCCATAACGTTATTTACTAGCTAGGGAGATCCAAGGTAATGAAATGGCAAGATGTAATATTGGAAACAAGGCATAGGGACTCGTACCTATTGCCTAAATATGACTTTAAGATGTGGGATCCAAACCAAGTCTTTTACAAGCACCTACTCATGTTCAAGAGGGATGTGACTATGGAATATAAGCACCAAGAAGAGGTGCATGATTGGATATACATGTATGAAATGAATGATGAGGTAGTCCTAAGAAATGTTGCAAGGAATAATATCTCACTTGAAATGAGGCTTGATTGATAAATGAGGAAGGAAGACATAGTAAATCCTCAACTCCCCCAACTCATGGGAGCATGTTCAATGCATATTATGAGGATAAATAAGATGAAGAAGAAGATAAAATTTCTCTTATTATGAGTAAGCCCTAAAATCCTCCACTTTAGGCTATTCCAAGTGGAGAAGACATGCCTCTGAGCTCTAAACAAGGAGATTGTAGTATCCATCCTAGACTTAAACAAAGGGCCTACAAGAGTCTCTATATCTATTGAGGAAGATGCCACATATAACTTAGGCCAATTATGTCCCAATGTCATTAATATTGAGGAAGGTAAATAAGGAATAGAGTTTTTAATGGAAGGACTGTAGGCACTAAATAGGCAGATTGTTGAAAAAATTTATACAAGGACTAGGTCCCCTAAGGTTATAATGAGAATAACAACATCCCCTCCATCAACTTCTCAATATCCCTCTATAATTAATCCACCATTGTCTTCTTTCCTAGTCATTGGTACATTTATAACTTCTAATTCTACTATAGATCACACTCCCTTGTTCACATACTCCACCATTGCTTCCTCTATGGGTGTAGTCATATAAAAATTCAAAATTGGTAACTTGAGTATTACTTATGACTCCCAATCCATAGATCCCTCTTGCTTTCTCTCATGACCCTCACAAGCTTATTTTCACTGATTCCTAGTCATTTGTAGCTTTCTAGACTTGATCCCAAATGAACCAGGACCTTCTTTCTATGACCAATCCATCCCCCTAGGTCCTGTATAATGAAGAGTAGAATAACAATAACAATATCAACAACTACCATGATAACAATAATAATATCAATAGTAGAAACAAAAATGTCAACCAAATGGGATGAATCGAGACCAAAATGACCCCAACAACCAACAAACTTACCACACATTTACACATGACTAAAAAAAATTTAGGTCATATTACCGTAGGTCTATTTCTACCATTAACATTAATCCTAAACCAAGTGTCAATGTACCAAGACCATTACTAAATAATACCAATAAATCTACCTATTTTAGTAATCCTTCCTTGACCTGACACTGACCCTATGTGCAATAGTAACCAATGATTACTATTTTAGGACATTATACTAATAACACATCATTACCTCATGACCAAAATCAATTTCACTAGAAATTAAGACTTGTCCCATTTGGACCATCTCCATCATCATGAAATTATAATGGTCTTGTATCCAATCTTGATTGTGTAATCACAATTATTAGTCTAAGATTACTTCCTAAGCCCATAACCTCCTCCCAAATAACCAATCCAACCTACTATGCTGGATAGGAATAAGCCATTTACCACTATTAAGTAAAAATAATATGATATTTTGCAAAAAATTAAGAGTATGCCTCCACAAATAGTTATTTTCAATTTGTTGCATTCATCTACTATCCACAAGAACATCTTAACAAAACTTCTAGGCCAATCCCAAGTTCCCAATGACATAACCCTAGACAAATTTCAAGATTTGGTGAGACACCTATCATCAACACAATAGTTGACCTTCGACCAAAGTGATATGTTGTCCCTTATAACTCTTCATAATAACCCACTATACTTTGAATTTGGCATAATGTGACATTAAGTAAAATGTGTCCTCATAGAAAATAGATTGGGTCTAAATAGTGTGTCTCTAAAGCTTATGAAGCATCTATGATATACAAAAATTGATCTACAACCATAAAGTATTATTATCAAATATTACAATAATTAATAACAAGAATCATAAGTACCATAAGATTTCCAATTGTGTTTGGACCTTTGAAACATGATACATTTTACCATGTGAGCAACCTAGACCTAGCATACAATTTTATCTTAAGTAGACCTTGAATACATGAAATTCATTCAATCCCTTTGACATTGAATTAGTGCCTCAATTTATCTCACTCAAACATGGAGGTAACTATCAATGCATATTTTTAACCCTATAAATATTACAAATATTAAGAGGTTGAGTACAAAAATTACAACTATTGCTTGAGCCTAGATCCAGTACCCAAGAAGGAAGAATATAAAGAGATACTTGTTGAATTGCTAGAGGCTAATTATATAAACCCTGATAGCCTTTCTTCATCTTCATATACTCCACATATTGAAATGTTGGATCATTTTACCATCTCATCCAATGACCCAAGAGAGTATTTGACCCATGACATGTTCCATATTTCCAAGCTTCCAAAAAAACCCAAGTCTTATGGAAGACCTAAAGCATAACCACATTTCATGGAATGACAACAAAAAGGAAAAGGCAAACTTCATATTCCATCACCTTTTATTTTTACACTAGCCATTGGCCAAGAAGGAGACCCATTAGACAATGATGATTCTTGGTTTTAAAATGAAAAAATGGCTACTCTCTACAAAAGTTTCAAATATCCTATTCCTAAGAGGATCATGTATAGCCTAGCCTATGAAAGAGGAGGCCTCATGCCAAATCAATAGTGTAATCTTGAGCTAATTGTTATGACTAGGTATAAAGGAACTTATGGTATTGGATTTAAAATACCTAAGGGTGACCCTATGTATCCTATTCATGTTCTAATGATAATGTCTAGTGATGATGATGCTAAAATTTAAGTAGAGTTTGATCATAGTATTTACAAAGACCTTGCCAATACCAAATTGTTTTGACCCTATACCATCTGTAAGATTACCCTAGTAATCTAAAATAACCAACTTCCACTATATCATCCTCAACTTATAGACTAAGACTAACAATAATCCACATTTCATATAGATGAGTTTGAGAATGATGAGTCCTTTTGAAATTTTCTAGGCTTGAGAGACAATGTTCCTTTGGAAGACTAAATACAAGGGTTCTCTATCAAATTGGACTCTATAGCCTATTTTGGAGAATGGGTGAACACCCTTAACCATAGACAAAAGAATAAAACATTGAGGTTCCAAAGTGAAAACCTCTTTGAGGTACTTATGTACTAAGGTAAAAGTAAAGAGAAAGGCTAGTCTTTTGGTGAAAACCTATTTTAGGCACCATCAGATGGGGGTGTTCACATTTCTTTAAATGAAGCTTAAGAGATCACTAATGATGAACTTGATTTTGGGTCTCAATTTAGTTCTACTAAACAACACACATTTGATTGAGTTGTCCAAGAATTTCCTATAGTGTTTTTGACATGGCCATCCCTACCATTAAGATATTTAGATTCATCCTATTTGGATGAGCTTAAAGAACCAATCTAAATAGAGGACTTTGATATTATATGAAAATTCACATCATTACCAACCATTCTTTAATATGGCTTGACTCTCCTAATAGAAGATACTACAAAAGTCACTATTGGGACTCTAGATGACCCAAAATGGATTAAATTTGGTGCATCCCTCACTAAAGATTAATATGCAATTTTTAAATCCCTTTTGAGGGTGTTTGTTAACATTTTTGCATGGACCTCTTCTAACATACATATTTTAGACCCACCTTAGTTTTACACCATCTTTTTGTACATCTTGATGTCAAACTTGTGAATAAAAAATTACATAAGATGCATCCTCATATTGCTATATTAGTAAATAAATAGTTAAAAAAACTTTTGAAAATGAAATGTATCTGACTGATTGACTAATCAGAGTAGATATTAAATGTTGTGCCTACTAATAAGAAGCTATAAGTAATCATAATCTTCACTAATTTATGAGACATAAACAAGGCCAACCCAGAGATAACTTTCCTTTGCCAAATATAAAACATGATAATTGACTACATAATGAGGTATGAAATTCTTTCACTTACAAATGGGTTTTTAGGGTATAATCAAATTAAGATCACATTAGAATACCAACACAAGATAATGTTCTTCACTCCATGGGGATTACTTTATTATTAGGTTATGTTGTTTTAACTCAATAATTCTAGGGCCACATACCAAAGAGACATGATCATCATATTTCATAATATTATGCATGACATTATTGAAGACTATGTCGATGACATATTGGGTAAATAAAAAACCTATAAAGATAATCCAATAATATTATAAAGAATATTTAAAAGGATTCATGAGTATAAAGTCAAAATTAATCCTAAGAATTCCAACATTGGTGTCAATTTAGGTAAATTATTAATATTCATGATCTCTTACCAAGGCATTGAAGTTGATCCTACCAAGGTACAAGCCATTACTAAGATTCCACCACCTTATAATTTCAAGCAAATCTATAGTGTATAGGGAAAAATCTAGTTTAACATATGCTTTATTTTGTAGTTGGCTAGCAAATGGCACCCCTTCATTTACTTACTAAATAAAGGTGTTACATTTCTTTGAGATAAATTTTGGCATGTTGTTGTAATTGATGTCAAAAAGCATGTATCATTAAAAGGCATAATGGTCATTGATGTCAAAAATGTATCATATTAATATTTTACTATCAAGGTTGATGTCAAATTCAACTAAGGATAGATGGTATTATATTATATATTAAGTCACATAAGAGTGTTGCATCGATGAGAATTGTCATGAGTGGTGTAAGCATGGAAGGTACAAGTCATGGAATATGTTTGAAGATAAATAATGTCTGCATAGGAAGCCATGTGATATGAAGCATTTGAAAACAAGAGAGAATTTGAAGGAAAGAGATAATTTGAAGGCAAGAGAGAATTTTAAGGTAACTAATGTCTTTTCACTTCTTTAAGGCACAAGTCAAGGTGTCAAAGGTGATGAGATACATGGAAGAGAGATGTCAAGTCATATGATGTGTGGTCATGTGGTTTTAGGACTCTATGAGGCTGTGGAATATTTTTATCATCAGGAAGAGAATGGTGTAATGATATGAGTGAGGTGTAATGTCTTATGTATAGTTTTTTTATGTTTTTTTTTTGGTTCATGACATGGAAGGAATAGGTTAAGGCATAAAGTTCTTACTAGCCTAAGCCTAATCATGGCATGAAAATACCTTATGAGAAGGTATGAATATTATGGATTAGTGAAATGAGTTAACATAGGCATGAGTGGTTTTATGAGGATATTTTTTAATTTATGTTAGGCATTAGAACACTCATGAGAGTTTTAGGGTGAACCTACAAGGGTAGGACCTTCAATCTAGGTCTGTATCTAGACCTCTCTTAGACCTACATGGCCTAATGAGCTATCATGATATATTTTTAAGGCATGTGAAGGATTTATGATAGTAATTAATCATGAGAGAGTTTTTATGGCATGAGATTGAAATGTTGAGCATGACAGTGAGGTGTTGAGAGCATGGAAAGAGGCATGAAGGTTAGTTTAAGGCCTAGTAAGGTATGAAGACTATGGTGTAGAGAGAGTGCACAATATGGTGTATTAGGATCAGTTTCTAGGGTAAGTGTAAGTAGGTTATCATTGAAAAAGGTGATTTAATTTATTTTAGGCATGTAAAGTGACTATACAGGTGATTTAATATATTTTCATCTTAAGTCATGTAAAGTGACTATACAAGTGTTGGAGGTCTAAGTCACCATGATTGTGTTTTGAGGTAATCTAGTAGTTCTGAGTGAGTGAGTTGCAAAGGTGTTCTTAAAGAATTATATTATAAGTGGAAGTGTATAATGAATTTAGTGATGACCCTAAGATAATGTAGACTCTATCTATATACTTTTTTTATCATATTTTAGTGGCTTTAATGATTTTAGTCTTCATTATTGAAAGGGATATTTTTTGTGTAGACACCTAAATCTAGCCATCGATAATCTCTAACTAGGATTTTAACCAATTTACACTTAAAAAATATAATTTGCCCTAAAAAAACTAAATCACATCAAGATATTTGATCCTGACATATTCAAGTACCAATTTTGGCAAGGGTATTTGTAAATGGGGCAATACAATTTGTGGGCCAGCTAACTTTGATCAGATAATTTCGAATCAAAATGCCAATTTTGCACCTAGGTGCTCTGGATTATGCTTTCCTATAAAATCTCTTACATAAGATTCATGACTTTTTTATTTGGTTTTGGTAACATCCTAAATGTGATAATGGATCTAATGCATCTGACATTGCCTTCTAATTCTAATCCAGTCAAATTTTAGACCAATAACAAGGAATTCTAATTAATTTGAGTAAGTTGTGCACAAAGTGCTTAAACATGATTAAAATTTAATTAACCCAAATCAAGGCATGATTAATAATTCCATGAAAACTTGTTGAATAATTTGTTTTGGAAATGAATATTGAATATAAACATCATTAGGTGACCTCATTTCTTGGGAAGACATCACTAGGCCATAAATGCCACAAATATCAGGATTCATGCCTCCCATACCTCATCAAAGCCTTCCATGCCTCTTGATTGCTCTTCTATCCCAAATATTGATGATCCTATTTATCACTTTTGATTATACAATTAGACTAATACTTAGCCACACATCTCAATCCTAAGATGGATGGTTCAGGTTGATTCTGATCAATCTCAAAAATCTATAAATAGGAGGCCTTACCACATCATTTCTAAGCTATGATTATGCAAATTTATAATGCATAATTGATTACAAAGCTTCATGAAACTAGTGTTATCATGCCAAATTTATTATAATCCAAGACAAGACACAATACAAAGGTGCCAAGGAGAGATGGAGGTATTCAAGCTTCCATTGCCAAGGACTTCATGAGCACTAGCTGAGCAAGCCACTACAACAAGCGTTTTGGAGCATCCACGGGAGGTAAAATAAGGTTTCATTTGCATTTTAGTTATGTGTTTTATTCATGTTTGTTAACTAAGCTCTCCCTAGTGTCTATGCCTAAAGATGTTATGCTAGTTATTGTGTTTCTTTTATTTTATTTTCATTTTGAAACTAACACCATACTAACCATCCTCTCTTGAGTCAAATTCTTAGATCACATTTGGTGTACACAGGCTTAATAGAACTGAGTACTAATGAAGAGTTTCAAGTAGTGAGTTATTTTAAAAAGTCTTTTTGATCCCAAATTTTTTTTTTGGGGTCTATTTAATTTTTATATGATATGTTCCTTCTGTGTGTCAATTTTAAAAATGTTCCAATAAAGGCAAACTATAAAGTGTGTTTATGAGGACCTAATAGGTCTCCATGAGACCTACAAGTGAAATGTAGCCCAATTGAGTCATGTGAGACCAAAAGGGACTCAAATATAATTTTATTCATGTCCAAAATATGTCCTAATATTTATTCTATGGCTGACCTAAGAAGTTAAGGGTGTGTGGCTAGCTAAGGGGTATATGAACAAGGAATGGTATAAATAAAAGACAATTTTAGGCTTATTTGTGTAAGTAGAATGAAAGTGAATGAAAGAGAATATTATTGAGAATAATTAGGTATTATATAACATAAAATAAATGCATAATATATTTAATTAAGATATTAAAGTGTTTATACATATTAATATCAATGTCATATGAACTAATCAATCTTGAAGAGACCTAGTTGAGTGAAGAGGCTTATAAGTGAGTTTTAGAGGTATAAGAATGTGAAGTGATAAAGAGGTGGTCATCATCTATCAGTTGAGAAACATATTTTTATAAATTTGATCAAATCAGTCAAGTGTATGAGTTGGTGTTGAATCATCTAGGGGTTTGGCACCTCTTTGCAAGTCGGTGCTTTATAAAACATAGTCAAGTGGGTGTTTGGTTAGTTCGGGTTGCTATTCCATGTGGAGTTAGAGATTAAATAAATTTGGTTTTTATCTTATAATAATGTATTAAATTTTAAAATATTAATGGGTTTTATTACCCTTGAGGTTTTTCCACATATGTGATATGTTCTTGTGTTTCATGCTTATGTGGATAGTTTTTTATGTTTGCTAGATCTATGTGTTTTTTTGAATGGTTCATGATTTCCTAAGTGTAATTGATTGAAAAGTTTTAAATAATTATTCACCCCCCTATAAATAATTTTGATTACAATAATTGGTATTAAATTAGGTCCTTTGAAATATGCTTAACAACCTAAAGAAGATTATAGAAGCAATGATGGCTAGTAGTCAATTTCAAGGAGGTTTCTCTACTAGTAAGGATCCATTATTCAATGGGAATAATTATGAATTTTGGAGAATAATAATGAGGACATGTATAAATTCAATTAGACATGACATATGTTAGTCAGTTATGGATGGATACACTCCCCCTCATACACCACCAATTTATATAATGGGAAAGAAGGAAAGTGACAGCATGAATGCCATTTTATGTGGCCTATCAGAGGTATATTTTTTGAAGGTGATGCACCATGAATCATCCAAGTTGATATGGGATAAGATGAATACTATATATGAATGAGAAACCAGGGTGAAAATGGCTAAATTGTAGACCCATAGAAGGTAGTTATAAAGTCTAAGTATGAAAGAAGATGAGAGCATTGAATGCTACCTATTAAGGGATGATGATGTTTTCAATGTCATAAAAGGTCTCAGAGAAGAATTTAAATATTCCATTGTTTAAAAAAAGTTTTTGAGATCCCTAATTTTTAAATCTAATTTAATGGTATCTATAGTAGAATAAATGCAATATCTAGACACACTTCAGATAGATGGGCTTCATGGCATCTTGATTTCCTATGAGATAAGAAAAATTAAGGAATACCTCCAAAGAAATAAGTATCATTCAAAGATAAGAATTAAAAAGACAATAATATCAAAGATGAGGTATGTTTAGATATTGATGATGATGAATTTATAGCCATGTTAGCCAGGAAATTAAAGATTGGATTTGGTAAGTACAAGGATAAATTTCCTTCCAAATGTTTAAATTATGGTGAAATTGGAAATTCTACTATCAAATATCCTCACAATCATAAGTCTAAGAATTAAATATAAGTTAATAAACTTCATAATGATGAAAAAAATTCATATAAGTTTGACAAGGGCAAGAAGAGATTTAGAAAGTATGAAGGCAAGATGAAGTCTTTCAAGAATGAGAAAAGCTTTTATACCAAAAAAGACATTAGTTCCTATGATTAGAGTGAAAGGAGTGATTATAAAAATGATGATGAAGGTGTTGGTCAAGTTATCAATGAAGTTATTTTCATGGCCAAAGAAGCAGGTTAATCCCAAGAAGAAGATTACATGATTTTTGGAGATATGGTTGATGAATCAGATGAAGAAGAAGTTGAGGTGAACTTTGAGGTATAACTGATAAGTGCCTTATAATATTATAAAATTTTAAATAATAATAATAATATATTTAAGTCATTAGTTAAGGAATATGAAGAGTAGATTGGTTTGTTTGAGGAGAGATTGAGTAATACATCCAAGGAGCATGATGAGATCATCAAGCAGGTTGAATCTCAGATGGAGATAGTCACTACTAGCCTAAAGTCTAAGGAAGAAGAATGCACCTAATATGAATCATAAATGCACTCCTTAAAGTTAGAATTGGATTAAAAAATTAGAAATATGAAGACCTATTAGAAGTTTGAAAAGAGCAATGAGGCTCTAGATGACATTTTGAATAGTCAAAAGTCTGCCTATGATAAGGGAGGTCTTGGTTTCAAAGTAGATAAAAAGGAGAACAATGAGAATGCTAATGTGAACAAGAAGGTCAACCTCAAGAAAAAAATGAAGATAAATTCTATTAGATAGCCTAATTCCATAAGGTATGCCAACTTTTTTAATGGTTATTATTTTGATTGTCATAACTTTGGTCATAGAGAAAGTGATTGTAAAATGGTCTTAAAGAATTATTTATCATGGGAACATGGGAGAAAGAGTGATCATTAAAGAGTTATGTACTTAAATGTTGTTTTCTATAGTTTTCATAATATGGGACACATTTCAAGATTATGTCCTAATGGAGTTAGAAGTCCCTTAAGACTTCAAAAGATATATGGATGTCTTAGAGTGCATGAGAAGGGTCAAACAACAATATGGAAGCCAAATAATGTCAAGACTAATCATACTAATCCCAATCATCAAGATTGGTTATTTTATAATATAAATGAAGGATTAGAAGTGAAGGAATGACTATAAAAAAATTTATCTGCATGTGTTGACAAGGTAGTTAAATAAAAGCATAACGATGATAAGGTGGATGAGTTGAATGTTGTAGATAAGACTAAATAGATTCTAAATAAGGACTATTAGTCTCATGATTGCAAGACAGCTGAAGAAATTGGTTTGGAGATATGTGAATAAACTAATTTAATGGATTTTTGAGAGCCTTATGGAAAGTGGTAACTCCATTAGGCCTCATAGAGACACTTTTTTATCTGTAGAAGAATCTGGTCACAGTCAAATAATGACTCATCTTGAGAGGATTGAAGTTTGTTTGTGTTGCAAGATATGCATTTTTTCCCTATAGATTATATGTATATGATAAGGTGAAAGTAATTTTGGAATTGATTTTAGAGCTGATTATTGATGCTCAACTACTCCTATTCCTATAATGGGGACCCTCCTTTCCTAAATTTTCTAAAATGCCTAAGATGCCAAGCTTGCTAAGTCATTTATTTTCATAACCAATATGATATAATAATTCCTAAAAATTTATGGTTAATTGTTCATTTTGAAATACTTGTTCAAGTTATTGTAAATTTTCTTTAATTTTTAATCAAATAATATATTATTAACTATGAATGCTTTAAAAATGTGTGAACATGCCTTTGTCAAGAAGATTATACATAGTTTTCAAATCAGCATGAGAGCCACAAGCCTCTTTAAATCTTAATAGACTAGACTTACACTTTTTTTAAAGCATTTACTTACATAATTTTATGTTAAACTTATTTAATTTACTTATGATGGGTATTTAACATTTTCAAAAGTCTAATTCAACTTCTCACTTGGCTTCGCAAGACTTCAAAGTTGAAGTATAGGTTTGAGACACCTCACAAGATGTCAAATTTAAAGACTGTGACCTAAAGAGGATAGGTGTCCACCTTGCCAACCTTTGCTATGAATTAATGATTCACCACCTTGATAGGACACTTGGAACAAATTTTCAAAACTTGTGAGCCAAATGGTGTCAACTCAAAAGAATGTGAGGTAGTTAGCCATTGGAATTCAAATCTATATGTTATGTGTCAAGATCCTATCTCCCATGAGAAATCATATGAGTCACCAAACATCATACTATAATCTTGAATACTATAAGATGTCACCATGTGTCTCAAGTATAACTATCCAAATTTGAGTAATCTTTTGAAGTGTCACATAACCCCTTTAGATTCATCTAAGAATGACACTTGTCAAAACCTCATCACATCTAATTCAAAGCTCATGAGAGATCTAAAAAGGACATATGGATGCATCCAATCTATCTAATCAAGTATTTATGGTGTAAAGTTTTCCATGACCATTTTTAGAGTGTAAAGTGGTATAATAATGAAGATAATCTTATGAGAATGATGTGTGTCCCTTATGGATCCATGAAATGATGACACATGTCATGCCCATGTTACTTATATCCGAGGATCCACTAAAACACCTTTAAATGCCTATTGAAGTGACACATGTCCCCATTAGACCTATGAGATAATTCTTCATGTCATTCATATGGATGTGTGACCTGAGATAAATAGAATTTCCTCTAAAGTGATGCATGCCCATCTTGAACCAACATGATGATGCCACCTATCAATCTTATAAAGATGCATCTTGAAATCAACTAGCCCATCTCTAAGAGTGACACATGGATCCATTGGAGCCACATGTTTAAAATAAAGTTTCTAATATTTACCAATAGGCATTTTTAAGGTGACACCTATTAAGGTAAATTTGTGATTATCCATGAGAGAGTCACCTAGCAAAGAAGTAACTTTAATTTCCTATGAGAGCAACATGTGGCACTTCTACAACTGACCAAACCTACAAGGCCCTACCTTAAAATCTCACTATAAATAGAGATATGTCATATGGAATAATAAAAATGATGCATCACACTAAGCTACACCCCAAGGGGCTGAGAGCAATCATAAAGTGCCACATGTCTAGATTTGACTTGATTAAGCAAAATTGTCATCTTTAAGCCCCATAAATTCCTAGCTAGGTTTGAGATGGAATAAAACATGTCAAATGGTGGAAACGTTTATCTTAAAATCTAAAATTAATGGTGAGCCAAAAGTGAATTAGTGATAAATTTGAATTTTAAAAGCAATTAAATTCCAAAAATAATAGTTCATGTGTTTTGAATGCAAATGTGATGAGCTTGCCATTAATATGGCATGAACTAAAATTAGCATCAAACCTTGCATTAATAAAGTAAATCTATAAAATGCTACCCAAATTAATTATTGATACCTACATTTGAATTTGAATCACTAACCATTTGTTCTCTCTACTTTCTACATTCTCATTTCAACCAAGCTCAAGCTAATTTATAAGTTGCACATAGGACACAATTGTAGAAGATCATAAGTTGTAGATAGGTACCAAAGGAAATTAGTTACTACACAAACACTAAAAAAATATCATATTAAATACCTTCCATCCTAGGTAAGATCATAGAATTTGGAAGTGATGATTTTCTATTTCAATATGATAATTTAGTCAGGTTTAAAGACATAGAGCTCATTTCCAAAGTCATAAACTTAGGGTACATGCATTATAGTAGTGTATGTTATAATGTTGAGGGAGCTAGGGATCTCAATTAATCCTAAAACATGCCCCAAATTATTCAACTTGCTTCAAGTATCCTTACAATCTAAGCTGATAGCCTTCACAAGGCCATAGTGAAACCAAAGGTCATGTCATACATTGACCTGGTCTATGACATCTTTAGGAGGTTGAGATGAAAAGATGGATTACCAAAATAAAATATCCAAGGCTTTCCCATTGCCTTCATTTTAGGGATAAGTTTTGAAAATTATTATAATGTACCCCTCCCATAGGTGTACTATAGCTAGAGTGTTATTAACAACTGGTACAAGGCACCCAAGCCAATAATAGTCTTAGCTTCATATGAAACAAAACCAACTAGAGTCTTCATTGATGACCAAGGGAATATACCCATTTTCCAATTTAGATAAAGATTAAGGATTAGCCTTACCCTACTAAATAAAAGATTTCATAATATACACATTGCATACATAGATATAAGGGATAACCCACTATTTTAAATAATTTTAAAATATCAAAAAATCCCCTCACTTAGGGATATTATTACTAGCAACCTGATTTTAGCTATGCATGATACATGCCAAAATGGACCTCTATTCTACATGATAATTTATTTTTTAGATGTTATATGTATAACTGCAAAATTATGACCAAGCACATGGTATCTTACATGAGATGAATTTGTGCCCCAAATATATTATAAGATACACATTCACCATTTTAGGTACCACATCAAGATAATTACACAATACTTATAACATCTTGTTTATACATCTGTCATCAAATGTGAGATTCAAAGTGTTCCATTGAAAGTTAGAGATGCACTTAGATAAATAGGTAACCTATGGATATACCTTGATTACATGGTTATCCAAGTGAAAGGGGTGATTTTATACCCCCTTAAGTTGCCTAGGTATGTATTGATGAAGTTTATAGAGGAATAAATAGCCTACCAACTACTCCATGGAGTTGATGGCATCTTCAAGAAGAAGAAAAAGAACCCCCCATAATGTTCTTTACTAGCTAGGGAGATCCAAGGTAATGAAATGGAATGATGTAATAAACAAGGCATAAGGACTCATACCTATTGCCTAAATATGACTTTAAGATGTGTGATCTAAACCAAGACATTTACAAGCACTTACTCAAGTTCAAGAGGGGAGTGACTATGGAATATAAGAACCAAGAAGAGGTGCATGATTGAATATACCTATATGCAATCAATGATGAGGTAGTCCTAAGAAATGTTGCAAGGAATAATATATCACTTGAAATGAAGCTCGATTGATAAATGAGGAAGGAAGACATAGTAAATCCTTAACTCCCCCAATTCATGGGAGCATGTTCAATGCATACTATGAGGATAAAGAAGATGAAGAAGAAGATAAAATTTATCTTATTATGTATAAGCCCTACCATCCTCCACTTTAGGCCATTCCAAGTGGAGAAGACATGCCTCTGAGCTCTGAGCAAGGAGATTATAGTATCCATCTTAGACTTAAACAAAGGGCCTACAAGAGTCTCTATATCTATTGAGGAAGCTACCACATAGAACTTGGGACAACCAGGTCTCAATGTCATTGATCTTAAGGAAGGAAAACAAGGAATAGAGGTTTTAATGGAGGGACTGTAGGCACTAAATAGGTGTATTATTGCAAAATTCTATACAAGGACTAGGTCTCCTAATGTTATAATGAGAATAACAACATCCCCTCCATCAACTTCTCAATCTCCCTCTATAAGTAATCCACCATTGTCTTCTTTCCCAGTCATTGGTGCATTTATAACTTCTAATTCTACTATAGATCACACTCCCTTATTCACATCATCCACCATTTCTCCCTCTATGGGTGTAGTCATATAAAATTCAAAATTAGTAAATTGAGTATTACTTATGACTCTTAATCTGTAGATCCCTCTTGCTTTCTCTCATGACCCTCACAACCTTATTTTCACTAATTCCTAGTCATTTGTTGCTTTCTAGACTTGATCCCAAAAGAACCAGGACCCTCTTTCTATGACCAATCCATACCCTGAGGTCCTATACCCTTATAACAATAACAGCCAACTTTGACTATAGTGTTGGACCTTAAGGTGTCCCCTTTTTAGCACTGTTGTCTAATCACATTCTGAACCCAGGTGACCATTTTCTCTTGATTCCTCTTCCTCATTATGTTAACCTAGCATGAATGCATTTAACCCATGACAAATAGATCCCTATAAAATCCAATTTAAATATCATTTGGAAAGGGTTGGTAAATATCAAAAAGTAACAAATAATATAAGTAAGACCACTCAAGCACATTTTCTTATTCTCTGCATACAACCATCCAATATTATTTCTAGATTATTCAAATCCTTACACTAGTCCCTAATCATCTTAAACACACATATTTTAGAATTTCCATGCATTTTAATATCACAATTACACCAAGAAATTTCAAAGTGAGAATTACATATGGCTTGATCCCTCTTTAGAGTATAGATATGTAGGTAGCATGCCCATATAAGGCATGTGGATCCACGTCTAGTGAATTTTAAACACACTAATCACCCCTCTTATTCAAAATTAATTAAAGAAAAAATAAAATATAGGGTTTGAAGATAAAATATACTCTACAAGGATATTTATATCCTTCTAGTTGCTAAAACATCAGAGACAAGGTCACACAGACCTACCAAATAAAACATAGAAAGCTCATATCCTCATGACAACAATGCCAAATAAGGACTATAGTGTTGGTTCCACTCTTGTCCACTTTTATCACTCTAATCTAATTAGAAAATGAAAGTTATAATCCTATTTGTGATAGTGTTTTAGGCCTTTATAGTGAATATTAGATCTTTTCTCAGTCAGATCACCATAGTTTAAGTTAAGTCTTATTTTCTCCCTCTTATTACTATTTTTAGAAAATATCTAATTACCAATAGATTTCACAAATAAATAGATTATTTAACACATATTATCTATTGATTTATCAATCCAAACCCTTTAACTAAATTATTAATAAAACCCTAATTATTCCCAAAATTATTAAATCATTTGGTGAACCTGACTTACTTCATTTGCACACAAAAGCTCTAGAAACCCTAGGGTAAAATTCCAAATAGTTTTTCCTAAAAATTTCTAAATTTTTACGTGAATATTTAAATTACAAATTCATTCAAATTTTTAAAATTTAGTATTAAATTTTAAAACAATTTTCTTTCAAACCCTACTTGCCCATACTAGGTCATAGTATTTTTCTAGTAATTTTCCAATTTTTTTTTGAATTTTTACTATCATATTTAAATAAAAAAATCCATTAAAAATTCAAAATTAAATATTAATTTCAAAAAAAAAAAATTCTCAAAACCCTAGTTACACATACTAGGTCCTATTCAATCAAGCATTTTTCACTAATTTTCTAAATTTTTAGTTACATATTTAAATTAAAAATCTAATTTCATTTTCAAAATTCCATAGTATTTTGCAAAAATATCATTATCATAACCCTAGTTACACATAATAGGTCCTATTAAATCAAGTATTTTCCAATAAGTTTTTGAAATTTTAGTTGCATATTTAAATCATAAATCCAATTTCATTTTCAAAATTCCATGGTATTTTGAAAAAATATCATTATCAAAACCTTAGTTACTTGTACTAGCTCCTATTCATTTCTTGACGTATCAATTTACATGTTTGTGAGCTTCATTTCAAAAATGGGTTTCACTTATTTACAATTATTTCTTGCATTTCTTGCACAAAACAAGGAAACTATCATTGGTCCTATCATATACATGAATGATGAAGTTTATCATATGCTAATACAAAGATTTATTCTTTTCATTTCATGCTTATGTTTCATAATATGGGATTATATTAATAAATTTATTATTAAACATGTTAATATATCCCTTGTATTACCTCCCTTGGATCTTCTACCCCATGTTGAGTCATGTTGCATGGTCAATTTCACTATTCTTGAGGTCATTACCCATCACTAGAGAGCCTATTTGACACCCATTGTCCCTCCAACACCTTGACCTATCAATTATATTCACTATCATCCTATAGCTACTACTAGTAATATAAAAATAGTAGATAATACAGTTAGAGATATTACTCAACATGCCACCATGCCTCCTCAATCTAGTTAGGAGCCTCACCACCCTCATAATCCTTCTTATCCTAGGCCTAACCCACCTGCATAGGCAGATATAGACAAGACATATGATAGTGTTGATCAGTTGAGAAACACTCCATCTAATATTTCCATGTTAGAACTACTTTAGAAAGCCAATGTGTTCAAGGATATTCTTTACCAGGCACTCAGTCAAACTTCTATGCCATTTGATTCAAAGCCTTCTTATTTTGCATCAATGGTCAATACTTTAAAAACCATAAAACATGTAATTTATTTTGATAGTGAGGACTTTCCTTTTCAAATAACTATTGATCAAATTCTACCACTATTCATACAAGTTCAAGTCAAAACTAGAGTTCTAATTGATAGTGGTTCTACACTTAATATATGTAATATCAAATTCTTACACACCATGGGTGTAGATATGGCATTTATACAAAAATCCTATAATAATATTAGAGGATTTGATGATATACCATGACAAACATTGGGCACCATTGTTTTGGATATCCTGGTAGGACCCAAAACCCTCTCTACATAATTCTAGGTAATGCCTAATCCTTTTCATTATAATCTTTTACTCAAATGAGCCTAAATACATGATATGGGGGAAGTTCCTTCAACTCTTCATTGATATATTAATTTTCTCCATGAAGGATACCTTTACACATGTCCATTAGATAGCCAACCATTTAGATATTATCAAACTATAGAGTCATCTTTGACTATTTCACTAGATGGGACACCTCATGTCAGTTTAACCACCACCTCATTCTATTTCTCTTGATCGGATACATACATATGATGTTGGAGATACTATCACTTCTCACACTCCACTTATAGTTGTGTCCTCAACTCTAGATATTCATCTAGTCATAACAACTTTAGTCATTCTAGCTATTCCATCAGTCATGATCCCTACACCTATTACAATTATACATTCAATGATGTAGTTCCAATAGTACTAGTTGATTCTACACATATAGATACTCTCACAACACCATTATTTTCTACTACTATAGTTTAGAATAATTCTATATCATGGTTACTTGTGGTAAATTTTGAGTTACCATGTGTACACAATGTTGATATAGATTCCCAAGCTTCTTTAGATGATGATACGACATCCACACTTATAGATGACTATTTGTGTGGATTGATATTTACACAAGTAGGACCAGGTGAGTACCAAGATGACTCTAGATCTCTCATTACACATCGTATAGAGTCTCCCCTTGATTGAGTTGAGTTGAGTTTCCTATCCTATATATATAGAGGGACCCCACTATATAGATCTACTCTATATATAAGGTTAGGGCCCTCTATATAAATTAGATTCTTCACATTTACAACCATAGCTAGATCAATCAACATTTATAGTTCACATGGTTACCTATATAGATATAGATCTAGTCATTTAGATTTATATAAGAAGCTCACAACATCAACCATAGATTATGTTATAGATATTACTTGATCATGGATTAATCACTTCACCTATATTATGACATAGATCTATTAGCATATTATCACAATAGGATGGTTGCCCATTTTGTCTTTTTCATAAGATCACAGGCCATGATACAAACTCATGCATAAATTTATAGAAGAGATTAGATAAACTATAGGTTTAGGGTATTATTCAGACTAAAACACCATCAACACCTACTCCACCATTTCCACTAAATCAATCAACTACTAGAGTCAAGCATCCTAGAGGACAATTCACATCACTACTAGAGTAAACTTTAACTCACCTTCAATAGGATGACAACATGTACATATCATTTGTATCATATGATGATGATTTTAAGGTATTTGATGATGGTCGTGATCTCTTCCTCTAGCTCCATCCCCACCAAGCTCCATCTTTGGACCCTTTACCCCCTCCAACCTAGTCTTTTTTTCATTATGTACATATTATGCATATAATTCTACATAGTTTCTTTGTTTACTTTTACATATTCTCCTATGCTTGATTGTACATAATTTAGCTATGATTGATTGTATATAGCTCAAAATTTTCTCAGAAAAAAAATAAAAACAATATAAAATTTCAAATTCCAAACATAGTCAAATATGTCACAAACACAAAAACATCTTGATTGTATGCATCCTCCATGCTTTACATTTATACTACTATGTTAGACTTACATTTGATATTATATGTTATTTTTTTATCAATTTATCTACATTACCATGCTTCACTTGATCTTCTTTGAATGTGTGCAGTGATTTTCAAACCCTTGATTGATTCACTCTACCCATTGAGGGGGCATCCTACTCATGTATGTGAGATGCACATTGATATATCTTCCCCTTGGGGGAATATTCTACATGACTACACCATCTAGGTTATGTCATTTCTACACCACACACTCTAATTATCATGTTGATGTACATTATTTATTAGCTTGCAAAGATTACTCTATCGATGCTCACTAGTTTTATCACTTATGTATGTCTTTGTATATACCTAGTCTTGTACTAACATGTCTTGCATACTTTCACTCTTGCTTTGATTAGTTATATGTGCTTGTATTTTACAATCTTTATCTTCATGCTTAACATATCTTGATGTGATTTAATTCCTAGTTCCTACTTATTTCTAGTATGTGCCTTAGAATATTTGCTAATGTCATTTTATTGTATTCATGTGTGTGCCTTTGGACATTTTCCAATGTCCATTACATGCACTCTTCTTTGTGATTATTGATTTCACACCTCTTTCAATTATATGTGTATGTGCAATTTTAACATGCCTCGTATGCTTGCTTTTTAGTTTGAGTGACATGTGCCCATGTCCCTTTTTTGTTTGGTCCCTTGGCCACTCTTGTACACTTATTGCTTCTTGCATTGTGTGATTTTTGCTTGATTGATTTCAATTGTTTGTAATTCCATGATCCAAATCATACATTATCTTACTTCTTGGATGCCATGATGGACATCATGCTTCATCCCTCTATGACAACTAAAAATTAACAACTAACACTTCTAGTTTTAGTTTAGTACATTGCACATATTTTTACATTATTATATCTATCTAGGCATACCCCTATTGATCTAACAGTCTCTTAACATAAACCATGTTATATCTTGAGATATCTTATCAATTATCATTGTTATATCATATATTTTATAGCATAACATGCTTATAGGGATCTTTCTTTTGAGGGTAGTCATTTCAATGTCCCCATTCATACCCTAAGAATAGGGGGAAATAAATAGGGGTTTTGTCATAGATATTATATCTCCTATCAACCAAAAAATATAGTTTTAGAACACTTAGAAAAATAACCAAACATCAAACTAGTTAGAATAGACCAGGTAGATAGTGAAGTATCTAGAACAATCATTATATTTGGCCTAAGATAATAGCATCAAGGATGGACTATAACATTGGTGGTGTTACTATCCATTTCTATCACTCATATCTAAATAGATAGAAAAACTAGAATTTCTAAAAGTAGGTAGAAAAGTAGGTTTAGTTATAGATTTGCATAGCTAGACAAGTTCAAAATCAGAAATTTCAGTACACATTTTACTCAGAGAATCTAGTTATAGGGGGATCATGCATGGTATGATGGCTCTCAATTCCAATTATAGATATGGAAATTGGTATAAATTCTAGATCAGAATCCATTTTATAAACATTAGTGATTGGGGGCAATGTGTGTAACACATTTTGTTTCTTTTCTTTCTTAGTTTAACATTGTCTAGGGATTCTTAGTAGTTCCATGCCTTTTTCTATCTGTAGGTGGTTGGAATCATTTCAAAGTGGATTTCATACAAGTCTACCCTCCACATTCATAAGTTTTAAATTTCAAAAGTGGCTTCCACATAAGCTAAATTCTTAGTTTTGGCATGGATTTCATAAAAAGCCTAATCTCCATCTTTCAAAGTGGTCAAAAGTGGCCTAGTTTCTAGCATACATTTATTTATCCATCCCAACATTGTCAGATCATAGTACAATCATGGGCTTCAAGAGCCATCTCATATGACATACATTTCATACTAATATTAGTTCATATCCTCACTTCATAAGGTAATGATGGAGGAGCCAAAGGACTAGCTAGACTTTGTATTCTTAAGCCACTAATTCAGAGGGATTGGACGCATAGTCTAAACATAGATCAACACATGTATGACCACCTAGCTTCACTTAGTGGGTGACGATGGAGCCAAAAGTATAGCCTTTTCATTCTTGAACCACTTTCTAGTGAATTGAGAAGTCTTTTATGTTCATGATATTACTCATGGTACAACATAATCCAACATTACTCAGCATTACTTAACATCACAACAAGTTTTGTATTGCTTCACATACTCAGTAAGGTATATTCATTCCTTTCTCTTCTTCTATCTTATCTATATTTATACATTATTATTTTAAATATAGTGTATCTAGTAAAAAATGATCTACTCTTTTTTTTATTATAGACTCACACTTCATAGCATGCTCTCTCTATGCACAACCTAACAGCACAATAGTATCATGAGCTTCACCTTTATATGTAAGTTTAGGTACACTTTATAGTTTTCCTTTATCCAAGTATTTTTATTTTCTACATCAATATAATAAAGGGGAGGCAAATGTATTCATATAAAAATGCAAAATTGGTAATTTGAGTATGGATTATGACTCCCAATCCATAGATCCCTCTTAATTTCTCTCATGACCCTCATAGGCTTATTTTCATTGAATCCTAGTCATCCATAGCCTTTCAGACTTATTCCCAGCTAAGCTAAGACCATTTTTTCATGATGAATCTATCCCCCTAGGTCTTATACCATTAAGAAAATGGTTCCCAACTTGGACTATAGTGTTAGACCCTAAGGTGTCCCCTTTTTAGTGCTCCTTAAGTGTAGGTGATCATTTTATCCCAATTCCTCTTCCTCATTATGTCAACCAAGTGTAAATACATTTAACCCATGATCAATATATCCCTATAAGATTCCATTTAAATATAATTTGGAAATGGTTAGAAAATATGAAAAAGTAAACAAGAATACAAACCACTCAAGCACATTTCCATATTCTCTAAATATTGCCATCCAATACTATTTATAGATTATTTGAATCATTAAACTAGTCCCTAATCATCTCAAACACACTTATTTTATAATTTCATTACATTATCATACCATAATTCCACCAAGCAGTTTTAAAGGGAGAAGTACATATGTCTTGATCCCTCTTTAGAGTATTGGTATGTAGGTAACGTACCCACACAAGGGGTGTAAATCCACATCTAGTGAATCTTACACACACTAATATAACCTCAAAGTATAATAGAAGATAGGTTTTGAATAGAAACTATACTCTATAGTAATCTCTATAGACTTTTAGTTGCTAAAACTTCAGAGCCAAGGTCACATAGACCTACTGAACAAAACCTAAGAAGCTCAGATCCTTAGGATAACATTGTCTAATAAGGACTATAGTGTTAGTGCTACTCCTATCCACTTTTGGTGGTCCTATGAAATTAAAAAATTAAATTCATAATCTTATTTGTGATAGTATCCTAGGTTTTCATAGTGAATATCAAATCTTGTCTCAGTCAGATCATCATAGTTTAAGCTAAGTCTTATTTTTTGACCTCTTATTACTATTTTTAGAAAAACTCTAATTACCAATAAATTTCAAAAATTAATAGCTTATTTATCACATATTATTTACTAATTTATCAATCCAAAACTTTTAACCAAAATAGGAATAAAACCCTAATTATTCCTAAAATTATTAAATTTGGGGGCACCATTCCCCAATTTATCACTCATGCCACCATCAACATTACACCTTTTTTAGGATCCTAAATCACTAGTATTATCCAAGTTATGGATTTTAATCCTTCTTAGGATACCACATCAAGTGCATCACTCACCCTTGGATCCGTTATATCTACAAGGCCACAAGTCCCATTCCAAGGACATTCACCTGGTAGAAACCACTTTGACTCAGCATAATAGCCAAAATGTTTGGGCCTTCAACACTACCCTCATTTACACTCAAATTGGGCCCTAACAAGTCCTTGTTTTATCCACTTGGTCAATTATACCAAACCAATTTATTCATCCCTACCATAACCTTGGCTTCCTCCTCTTCTACCCAATCACTACCATCACAACCACCATCTATAGACACCTAAAATTAGGTAAGGGATATGATGCATATAATAAGATAAGGAAGGCCTCAATCAAGCCAAACTATACCCAAATTTTGAATGAGATATTATGTGAACACTATCACTATGAAGAGAGTAGTGAGGAGACAAGTAGAACATCCACAATCAAGATCAACTATGATATAAGAGAGTAAAGAGCCACCCTTCACTCTAACTAAGAAGAAGAAGGATAACCCTAGAGAGGTACAATATTATGTAGAGGACCCTGTATCTATAATAAAAGCATAAGTATAATCTCCTATTACCTTGATGAAGGGGAAGAAATAAGAGTTAAAGAGGATAAAGGAATAAGCATTCCCAATAGTACTAGACATCACTCTAATTTCAATAATCAATGTTGTGATCAATGTATTTAACTTGTACAAATTTATAAAGAAAAGTTAGGAGGATGGGATCAAGCAAGCCAAAGGGTTCATTAAACTTGACCAAAGTCTTACCCTTTATGACACCAAATTATCAAACTTAACAAGAGTGGTGAGAATTAATAAGTTTCCTGACCTAAATGTCTTGCCTCTTGAAGACATTATTCCTCCATAGACCATCCTCATGATTGAGATGAGGATTTTGAATACATAGTTAGATCAAATCAAGGATGCAAATACATTCTTGGAGAAAATTAAATTTAATATATGCCACAAACTAAAGGATTCCATGATCACTAAAATGACCAAGACTGATGACTCTTTCATGGACAATTAAGAGTCAAGGGAAAAAATGAAGGTCTTCAGTCCATAATTTGAATATGATATAACTAGTTACAGGAGAGTTACTTAGGTGATAGAAATAATGTCATTTGCCAATAAAAGGCTATAAAAAGTAGAGGCACTTGATGAAACACTGAGTCCTATACTCATAGAACATAGTAAGTTGATCCAGGACATACATGATTTATTTAGGCCCATGATCCTAGACTTTACTCAAATTGACTATGATTACTAGGCCTCTGTATAGGTATGGACCAAAGAAGAATCAGAAAATAAGTATAATTAGCAACAACAATAGTATAAGCAAGCATCTCAACATCCTCAGGGATCTTAGTAATATTCCAACATGTTTTGTAAATTTAAATTTGGGATATTCTATTATCTATGGCATTTTAGGCCACTTGGTTGTATATTGAGTGCCTTTTGTGGCCCTATTCAAACTTGTTTTAGGAATTTTAAATCTTATAAATAGGGTTTTACCTTAATTTGTAATTGTAAATATTTATTTTCAAGAATAAATACAAGAAGGCCAATGAATTCACAAGTTTGTCTGTAGTGATTAATTGTTTATTTTTGTAGTTGTTGTTCCTCATGCTTTCAAATGTCTAATTATTTATTTTTTAAAAATTGATTTGGAAATTAAATTTTATACATGCATCTATTATTTTGAGATTAACATTAGGCTAACTAATTTGTTGGCATACTCAATCTATTTTCATCTCATTTGCTACTAGATGTGCTTATGCAATTGACTATGAGTGAGTTAACTTTGTGATATATATGCTATTAGACATATGAAATTTCATCCTCAAAAGCTTCAAAAACATTTATTTAGCATTGAGAATTATGCTATGATTAATATTTGTTAGTTTCATATATTTTTCCCCAAAAGTTAGTACAATTGGTGTCTTTAGTCATCTCAATCACAATCTATTTTTTGACCTATCCTATTAACTCTTGGATATACCCATGAATCACCTTAGTTTATATCATGTTGTAAATACCACTATTTGTTTGTATTCTAGGTAGTAATTAGAAAATATTAAGATAATTCAAAAATATTAGCAAGAAAAAGTGATTGTGTACACATCTTCTATCCCTACAGCAGGGTTTGCTTGTAGATGTTTAAAGTAGTGATAATATCTCTACTTTTTGTTTTATTCCAAGCAATATTTTTATAAACAACTCAAGACTCAAGTCATTCTAGGACTTAAAATTGAGTTTTTCACTTTCCCCTTGTTCTCTAGTGACATAGGGAGCATAATATGTGCATCAATAGAAAGGAAAATTTTCTAGCACTATAAGGAGGGCATTATACAACTATTTTAATGCATCTTTATAGAATTATAGTGTACTTCATTATAGAAATGCTTAATTGTTTCAAATTACATGAATATTATTAAGTAATACTAAGGATATACACTATTTATGATAGTATTTTCACCCTTTGTATGGATATTTTCATTCTTTGAAAGATTTCATCCATATTGGTCTTCTTTTATGATTTTTTTATAAAATAATCTAGATCTTTGCTCAAATTCATGTAAAGATAGGTGAAACACCTCATGTTTTACACATATTAAGGGTTATTTTGATCACATTTACAATGTCAAATATAAATTTGTTAAATAATTTATATATTTGTGTATAGATAAATCTCTAAGATGTTACTTGTATTGGATGTAAACATTTGAAATCATATTACTATAATCTACTTGGAATTAAATGAACCCTTTCTTAGATTTTTTTTTGTAGTTATTTTAAAAACCTCAAATGTTTTTATCTCATCAAATAAGGCATAGATACACCTTAATGTGTTGGTTTAACACATATCTTTGTAGGTTAACATATAGAGCTAATGATATTTGTGTAGGTTTTGAGAAATATAAGATTTCATAGCTTAGATCCTCAAAGATCAAGGTGATTATCTTGATCTAATCTTTTATTTCAAAGATTCACTAATATTTTAAATATTTAACATTAGTGAAGGTCATCTTCAAATATCCTTGTGCTTTAGTACCCATCCTACATCCTAGAGTTTCCTAGGATTAGAATTAGGTCCTGATATCAACCCATGACCCCTTTAGCATCCTTAGAAACCCATAGGAAGGCTAGAGTTGACAAAGGTAGATGTAGGAATTCTAGGACCCATTCAAACTCCCCATATAACCAAAATATACAACATATTATACCAATCATGATAGGGTTATTTGGCTCATCCATCAATGTCTTTAGACCTGTGCATGATCTACCTAAGAATTAGGAAAAGTACCTACCTCTATTTACCCCCACTAGGAGAGTGATTGTTGAAGAAAATGTGAATTCATTTAAGGTATATTTAAGGTTGATAAACATGATTCATGAGGACATGGAATTTTTCCTTTTTCCCTTCACCTTTAGGCATGTAAATTATGATTATTTCCTTAACTTACACAATGATTCCATCATGGGATGGGATCAATTTAATGATACCTTTCTCACTCAATTTGGAAGGGTAGTTAGTATGGGAGTTGTATACCAATAATTTACCACCTTAAAAAGGGACCCAAAAGATCAAATCAAGATGTTTAATGCTATGTTCTAAAATATGTACACCCTAACATCCCCACCATATAAGCATGTAGATGATTTAGCCTTATAAATATACAAGAATACTTTAGACCCAATGAAAGTCATCTTCTTGAGGAGAATCATGGGTATTGACACATTTCCTTTAGCCTATAATAAATTTATTAGTAAATAAACCCACAAGGGAACCCTACCTTTTCCATACCAATGTTTGATCCAAATATACCTACTCTAAATGCCATACCTAATATGAATCAAAACCATCTTACATTGAACCAATTACCAGTATTGAACCAATTGCCATTGAGTCATGTTGTACCTAACCATTAGTTTGGATTCTTCAATCAAGAAAATTATAGAACACACCCCTAGAATAATCAAGAAATGGCACATATAATCAACACCAATGTCTAAGACACCACCCAAAATAAGAACCCAAAATCTCAAAAGGGGGAACTAGATTCAATATAAAGAATGGTCTAAAAGCTTGCCAATGTTTTCTTGTATCTCAAAAATAGATGGGTAATACTAACAAGAGCTCCAATAGAAATTATAATTTCTAAAGATACAATAGAACTTTTAATAGGATTAGAAACAATACTAGCCCCCTTTGAGAAAACTACTTGAGTTTAATATTTGTGAGATGGCCTTGCCTAACTAGTGTTGAGTGCATAATAAATTTAGACATGAAGAGCTAGACTATGTTGAGTTCTACCATGCATTTGAATTTATCCATATCCAGATGGAGGGATTCAAAGTGAATCCCACTGATCAAGGCCATGATAAAAGATATGATAACTCTAATGATGCTTCAAGAGAACCTAAATTAGTCCTTATAGTTGTGACTTATGACTTCCATAGTCAAGATGAGAATGAAACTAAAGATAATGTTGAGGAAGTACATGCTTTCCAATAATACCAGTGAATAAACTATGCTTTGAGAAGCAAAGGTTAGAACCTACCCTTGGCAAAATATACCCCACCTAATGAACTAGATACACCCCTTAATATCAGGAAAAATAATAACCCTCCACACCCTAAAGTTAAGGAGAGTCAAATAGTAATAGAAGCCTCCTAGACAATACCATAAGGTGGATACAACATTGTAGAAGACATGAAGAATATTAAGGTAAATATAACACTACATGAGCTCACACAAATCACTAAATAATGTGATTTTCTTCTAAAATTATTGAATAAAAATCTTAGCTCATGCAAGGCTAAATAAGCTCATGCCAATGTGGTAATGTATAAAAGTAAGCATGAAGTTCCCCTATTATTGTTAACTATTATAATTTTTGGTAAGAATCTCCATAATTTATTTATTGATTTTGATGCTTTAGCTAATATTATGTCTCTATTAATTTATGAAAAATTAGGGTTAAACACAATTAAATCTAAGAAGGTGGTGGTGTAATTAGACAAATAAAGAGTAAAGGTAATAGGTGAATTATTTAATATTCATATGTAGCTAGCTCATGATCCTTGGATACAATATTTCATTGCCATTTAGGTCATTGACATACCTAAATCTTATTGGTTTCTACTTATCCATGACTAGACTAAATCCTTGAATGTATACATTTCCATAAATAGCTCTCACATGTGGCTACCTTGACGAGTAATTCTCAATCAAATCAAGATTGATCGGGAGCCAAAGATGAAATATATGACTAAAGAGTACAATGCCATGAATGAGAAGGTAAATTACCTTTCCTCTAACTTACATGTTTATACCTTGGAAACCACTAACATTATTTTAGGTGCTAGTAAGATAGAAGAAAAATAAATCAAATGTCCTTGGATATTGAATTTTAATGGTGTGCAAGATAAATAAGTCTCAAGCATTGGAATTATGATATAAAATCTCAAAGGAAGGTAGTATTTAGCTTTTTATATATTAAATTCTCTTACACTAACAATTTAATTGAATATGAAACTCTTATCTTAGGAATTCAATTTTCAATTAAACATAAGGTTAAAAAACTACTAATCTATGGTGATGCTTAATTAGTATTTAATCAAATTATAAGTAACTACCAATGCAAAATTTCTTTTTTAAGAAAATATAAATTTAAAATTTGGGATATAATCAAGTATTTTGACTCTTTCAATATTGTTTCCTTTCCCAAGGAGTAAAACTAGTTGGTCGATGCCCTAGCATCAACAACAACAAACTTGGTGCCTTAAAAGGCCTTCAACTTGAAATAACTCATTATAGAGATAATTTCATGACTTTATATGCCAAACAACATTAATCATTTACAATTTCTTGATGATGATCAATAGATAATTGATTTACTATGCAGTGTTTGCATATTCAACTCTCATATCATTGATAAATAAGACAAAAGTCCTATACAATATTTAAGGGACAATGTAATTAGATAAATCAAGAGTAAAGGTAATAGTTTAATTATTTAATATTCATATGAAGCTATCTCATGGTCTTTGGATAAAATAGTTCATTGACATACCTAAAGCTTATGGTTTTCTACTTATCCATGACTAGACTAAATCTTTGAATGTATACATTTCCACAAATTGCTCTCACATGTGGCTGCCTTGGTGAGCAATTCTCAATCTAATCAAGATTGGTCAGGAGCCCAAGATGAAATATATGACTATAGAGTACAATTATAGGAATTATAAGGTAAATTACCTTTCTTCTAACTTAGGTGTTTATACCTTAGAAACTACTAACATTATTTTAGGTGCTAGCAAGTTAGAAAAAAAAACAAATCAAAGGTCCTTGGATCTTGTAGTTTAATGGTGTGCAAGATAAATAAGTTTCAAGCATTGGAATTATACTATAAAATCTTAGAGGAAGGTAGTATTTAGCTTTGTATATATTAAATTATCTTACACTAACAATTTAATAGAATATGAAGCTCTTATCTTAGGAATTCAATTTCAAATTAAACATAAAGTTAAAGAACTGCTAATCTATAGTGATTCTGAGTTAGTAGATAATCAAATTAGAAGTAGGTACCGATTCAAACTTTCTTTTTTAATAAAATATAAATTTAAAACTTGGGATTTAATTGAGTATTTTGACTCTTTCAATATTGTTTACTTTTGCAAGGAACAAAACTAGTTGGCAGATGCCTTCGCATCAACAACAACAAACTTGGTACCTTCAAAGGCCTTCAACTTGAAAGAACTCATTATGGAGATAATTTCATGCCCTTCTATACCAAAAAAAATCAATCACTTCCAATTTTTTGATGATGATCACTAGATAATTGATTTACTATGCAGTGCTTGCATATTCAAATCTCATATCATTGATAAATAAGATATATCTCCCATATAATATTTAAGGGATAATGTAATTGGACAAATCAAGAGTAAAGTTAATAGGTGAATTATTTAATAGTCATAAGAAGCTAGCTCATGATCCTTGGATACAATAGTTCATTGACATTTAGGTCATTGACATACCTAAATCTTATGGGTTTCTACTTATCCATGACTAGACTAAATCCTTGAATGTATACATTTCCACAAATTTCTCTCACATGTGGCTACCTTGGCGAGTAATTCTCAATCTGATCAAGATCGACCAAGATCCTAAGATGAAATATATGACTATAGAGTACAATGTCATCAATGAGAAGGTAAGTTACCTTTCCTCTAGCTTAGGTGTTTATACCCTAGAAACCACTAACATTATTTTATGTGCTAGCAAGATAGAAGAAAAACAAATCAAAGGTCCTTAGATATTGCATTTTAATGTTGTGCAAGATAAATAAGTCTTAGGCATTGGAATTATGCTATAAAATCTCAAAGGAAGGTAGTATTTAGCTTTGTATATATTAAATTATCTTACACTAACAATTTAATAGAATATGAAGCTCTTATTTTAGGAATTCAATTTGCGATCAAACATAAGGTTAAAGAACTGCTAATCTATGGTGATTCTATGTTAGTAGTTAATCAAACTAGAAGAAGGTACCAGTGCAAACTTTATTATTTAAGAAAATATAAATTTAAAACTTGGGATTTAATTGAGTATTTTAACTCTTTCAATATTGTTTCCTTTCCCAAGGAACAAAACTAGTTGGCAGATTCCCTAGCATCAACAACAACAAACTTGGTGCCTTAGAAGGCCTTCAACTTGCAAGAAATCATTATGGAGATAATTTCATGCCCTTCTATACCAAAAAACATTAATCACTTCCAATTTTTTGATGATGATCAATAGATAACTTATTTATTATGTAATTTTTGCATATTCAAATCTCATATCATTGATAAATATGACAAAAGCCCTGTACAATATATAAAGGACAATCAATATGGAGTAATCCAGCTTAAAGAGAATCAAATTCCTAAAGGCATGATTTCCTTGGAAAGGATGTTCAATCTAGATAAGCAAGAAACTAAAGCCAAAAAACACAAATTAAGTGGGAAGGACTGCAATCAAGTCAACATGGGAGGTCTTGGGGATGAACAAAATCAACCCCAAATCCTCAGTGGGACATAAATTTTTACTTGCCACTATAGAATATTACACCTAATAGACTAAATTAATGGCCACTAAGAACAACAAAATTATTGATGTCATTAAGTTACATGAAGAAAACATTATCACTCAGTTTTGGACACCCCTATCTTTGGTATGTGATAATGACCTTACCTTAGCATCATCTGAGATCACTGAATGGGTGTATGATAACCAATATATCATAATGGATTGGTTTAATCCACTAATAAAAACTTGATGAATGCCATTAAGAATTTTGCATAACAGAAACCAAGAGAATGGAAGTCCCTGTTAAAATATGTTTTATAGGTGGACATGACAAGAAATAAGTAAGAAATCAAGCCACCCTCATTCCTATGAGTTTATGTGTAGCAACCTATATTTACCATCACATTGAAACTACCCACATATGATTTCATAGTCAAGTACATGGAAGATGATGAAATAGTGCAATATAGGATACTAAACATCATCCAAATGGAGGATTCTAGAGATGAAGCATTGTAAAATTTTAGTAAGCATCAAGATATTATGAAACTATGGTTTGATAAATGAGCCAAAATTAAATCATTTATAATCTCAAACTTATTCTTACTATGAGACAAATCCCATGAGAAAAAAGGATAGCATGATAAGTTCACTCCCTTCTAGATTGGACCTTATCAAGTAGTAGAGTTACTCAGTGAAAATATATTCAAACTCGAAGACTTGTAAGGGAATAACTTAGCCTTGCTAGTTAATGTGAAATTCATGAATCATTAATTCTTTGATACTCTATCATAAGTTTGAGAAAGAAAATAATCTTATTTATAATTAGAGTAGGTAAGGGTGGTGTAGTTTCCCTTTCTATCTTGCTTTTCTCTTTGATTTCTCACTTTGTTTTTTCATTGTTCTCTTTTTGCTTTCCTATTATGTGTGTGTGTGTGTTTTTTGTCATGTGATTTAGCTTAATAATAATTTCTATGGACAAGAATTCATTGTCTTAATTTTTATGAATCTGATCCTAAAATGGGCAAAAGGGATTATCAATCTTAAACATTAGTTGTCCAAAATTTGGAAGCCTCTAACATTTGTTATAATTTAGAAAAACTAGATGGGGTTCATTAAAAGTTAGTCATGAAAATCTTAAGTTATTTTAAGTATATAATATAGTTTAGAAGATTGAGAATTTTATTGAACTAAATTTTGAATCTATGTGGACCATCATAATATCACTAAAATCTACTAAATGAATCACTTGGGAAGATCTTGTTATCTAAAGTTGGATAACATTTAAACTATGTCTTGACATAATCCTTACCATTGGCTAATCTTGGTTCCCAACCATTCTAGTTTATGAATACAAATATAATGTGTGTGTGTGTGTGCATGTGTGTGTGTGTGTTTGTGTGTGTGTGTGTGTGTGTGTGTGTGTGTGTGTGTGTGTGTGTGTGTGTGTGTGTGTGTGTGTGTGTGTGTGTGTGTGTGTGTGTGTGTGTGTGTGTGTGTGTGTGTGTGTGTGTGTGTGTGTGTGTGTGTGTGTGTGTGTGTGTGTGTGTGTGTGTGTGTGTCTATGTCTGTGTGTTTGTGTGTGTGTGAGAGAGAGAGTGTGAGTGTGATACACCAATGAGTGAAATCATAAACTATTTCATATTCCATGAATGGTGATTTAGGAAATATTTACTAGGGCTATAGATACTTTCATATCATTATATCAAGGCCCGGAGTAGAGCTAGAGGTACCTCTATCAAGGCTATGGATGCTTAGCTAGTACCAAAGCAATGCCCAATACATCCCTAATTTAGAAAAGCATTATTATTTAGATATAGAAAATGGTTGATTCATTTCATGTCTAATGTTTTGAAAATTGAAATTTACATATACTTAAGAGCACACGCATAGTATGATGTTTTACAAGGTTTAAACTCTAGTTCTAGCTTGTGAGCTTTCATTAGTTCTGAAAAGTAGTTTTGATATTGATTGAGAATCATAATGAGGTGACTAATTTTTTATTCATCTTTTAATAGAAGATCTAGATCCTAACATTTTTCAATGTTTCCTTATAGAGGTTGCCATTTGTTGATGTTCAATTACCCCCTATTCCTAGAATGGGAACCCTTCTTTCCTAAATTTTCCAAAATGCCTACGATGTCAAGGTTGTTAAGTTATTTTTACATATAACCAATATGATTTAATACTTCCTATCAATTTTTGGTTAATTATTCATTTTTTAATACTTATTCAAGTTATTTAAAATTTTCTTCAAGTTTCATTCAAATAATAGATTATTAACCATGAATGCTTAAAAATGTGAAAATTAGCTTTTTCTAGGAAGATTCTACCTAGTTTTCAAATTGACATAAGATACATAAGCCTTTCTAAATCTTACTAGACTAACCTTACACTTTGTTTAAATCATTTAATTACATAATTTTACTTTAGACTTGTTTAATTTTATTGTGATGGGCACTTGACATTTTTAGACATCTAATTTAACTTCTTATTTAGCTTTGTAGGATGTCAAATTTGAAGTAGTGGTTTGATACACCTCATAGGACATCAAATTTAAGATTATAACCTAAAGATGATAGGTTTCCACATCACCAGCCTTTCCTATCTTTTAATGATTCATCACCCCTTACAGGACACATGGAAAAAATATACAAAACCCACAAGTCATGTGCCATCATCCCAAAATCTTGAGAGGGAGTTAGCCATTGGAATTAAAATACATAGGTTACATGTCAAGATCCTAGCTCCTATGAGCAAGCCCATTAAATATGAGTCACCATGCATCATACTACAATCTTGAAGCCCATGAGATGTCACCACATGTCCCAAGTGCAACCATCCAAACTTGACTAGTCTTCTAAAGTGTCATGTTTTCCCTTTAGATTCATCTGAGAATGATGTTTGTCAACACAACATCACATCCAATCCAAATATTGAAATATTTCTAAAAAGGCTAGTTGGATGCATCTGATCCATCTAATCAAGGATCGATGGTGTAAAATTTTCCATGGACCTTTCTAAGAGAGATAAGAGTAGAAGAATGAATAGAATCTTACAAGAATGATGAATGTCCCCTATAGATCCTCACAATGATGACACTTCTCATGCCCAAACTAATTCTATCTAAGGATCCAATAGAACACCTTTGAAGGGCCACCAAAGTGATGCATGTCCCCAATGGACCCAAAAGATGATGTCACATGTCATTCCCATAGAGCTGTAACTCGATATCAATATAATTGCCTTTGAAATGATGCATGTCTAGCTTGAACCCATGCGATGATACCACATGTCATTCTTGAAAAGCTACATCTTGAGATCGACCAACCTATCTCTAAGAGTGACATGTGGCTCCACCTGAGTCACACATTTGAAAAAAACATGTTGACAGTTACTCAGAGGCCTTTTGAAGGTGACAATTATCAAGGCAAATCCATGATCATCTATGAGAGACCCACCTAGTGAAGAAGGAGCTTCAATTGCATATAAGAGTGACACGTGGTACTCCCAAAACAAACCAAAGCTAGAGGGCCTTGCTTGAAAGCTCTATATGAATAGATAGATGACATTTGGGATGCTAAAAATGACTCATCACACTAAGATGCACCCCAAGGGGCTGAGAACAATCAGAAAATGCCATGTGTCTAGATTTGAGTTGACTAAGTAGCCTAGTCTTCTTAAAGCCCCATGAATGCCTAGTTAGGTCTGAGGTGGCATGTCACATGTCAAATGATGGTAATCTTTAGCTTTAAATATAAAATTTATGGTGAATTTAAAGTGAATTAGTGTTAACTTTAAATTCTAAAAGCAATTAAATGTCAAAAGCAATAGTTTGGGTATTTCAAAAGAAAAGGTGACGATCTTGTCCTTAATATGGAATGAACCAAAATCAACATAAAATATTACATTATTCAATTAAATCTAAAAATTTATACCCAGCTCAACTATTACTACCTATGTTTGCATTTAAAGCCCTAATTATTTTCTCTCTCTACTATTTACATTCTCAATTCAACCAAGCTTGATCTAATTCACAAGTTACACCAATAACATCATTGTAAAAGATCAAAAGTTGTAAAAAGGTACCAAAGTATGTTATTTACTATCCAAACACTAAAAAAATTATACATGTCAGACCTTCTACCCTAGGTAAGAGCATTGCATTCAAAGTGATGATTTTATATTTCAATATGGAAATTTAGTCATGCTCAAGGACACAAAGCTCATCCACAAAGCCATAAACTTAGGGGAAATGAATTATAGTAGTATATATTATAATGTTGAGGGAGCTAAGGATCTCAATGAATCCAAAGTCATGCCCCACATTATTCAACCACTGTAGATATCCTTACAATCTTAGCTACCAACCTTTACAAGGTCATAATAAAACTAGAGGTCATGTCATGTGTATACACCCTAAATTACTCAAGAAACAACACATCATTTAATTCAATAGTAATTTCATAAGAGACTATGAATATATAATATGAGCCTTATTCACATTATCTATATCTTTTTTCTAATTATCTTGGTCTTGTTTCATGATTGAGTCACCTTTTTGTTCTACAACCAGTCATCTATAGCCTTCTAAATAGTCATTATAGCTCAACCAAACTCTATTTCCCAAGCCAATTCTATCCCCCTAGGTCCTAAGATTATAGGATAAAAGTATTGGGACTAGAATATAGCACTAAACCCTGGGGTGTCTTGTTTTCAGTGTTCTTATCTTTTTTTATTTTGAGTCCTAATAGTCATTTCTCTTTGCTCAGGAGGTCCTAAACCCTTCTTCACTCCTCACTTAAGTTTTGTTTATGTTTTGAATTATAGATAATGAAAATAAAATTCACAAATTTAAAATAAAGAGTCTCCTATATAAAGGACTTCATAATGCATTTTATATCTATTACTTACTACTTTGGTACAATACATAATTAAAAATTAGTCAATAGTATAGCTCAGCATTCTACATCACACATAAATTTGCATGCTTGATCAAGTAAGGGCCTAGGTGAAAGTTTAATCATGAATCTACCATGAATTTTTATTATGCATATTCCCTAAGGAAGACTACATTTGATCTAAGACCCTAGATTGAGGGTTAATATAGGCAGCCATCAGGGTATCAAGGGTTCTTGATCATGCAATCATACTTCATCTAACCCAATTTTTCCCCCATTTATTTTTGATGTATTTGTTATTTCATGTGTGTAGATAGACCTAAGGTTTTTAAGTCTAAAACATCACTATAAGGAACTCTATAAACGTTCAAAAAATGATATTCCATAGGTAGGATCACATGATGATAGTGAATAAAACTCTAGAAAACTTAGATCTCTATGACTAGTTTGGACAACAGTAGTAGGAGTGGATAATAACACCAGACCTTAAAGTGTCCTATTTTTGGCACTCCTATCCTTTCATCAAATGAAATCCAAATCTAGGTTCCTAACATCTTCCCAGTCATGTGTAGCAATTTTTAGTCTTTGAAATAGTCATCTCAGTCTATTTTTCTATATAAGTTACTTCTCTTCCCTATGTAATTAATTTGATCAAATCTATATTTTACCATATTTGATTATATTCTTCCCCTTACTCCAAACCCTTTATTTTTTAGGAACTAAATACTAGATCCCAAAAATAATAAAACATTTGGTGAACATAACTTTCTTTGAACAAATTTCAAACCCTAGGTACCCTTAGGGTTTTTCCTTCATATGTTTGTGCAAAAATTCAACTTCAAATTTTTTATTTTTGTATAAATTTTTGTGCATTAATTTTATTCAAATTTATTTTTGAATTTAAATTATATTAATAATTTTCAAAAATTCTAAAACCCTAACCAAAAACCCTAGATTTCTAATTTTGGTCCTCAAACCCCAATCCTTCCTTCTTTACAATTTTTAGATAACAATTTTGGATTTTTTGTAAATTATTTGGAGTGTACATTTTTTTTCAAATTCTATATGTTAGTATTTATTTTATGCAAAAATTAAATTTTTGATTTTTGTATAAATTTTTATGCATTTATCTTATTCAAATTTATTATAAAATTTAAATTATCGGAATAATTTTCAAAACTTCTAAAATGCCAACACAAAACCCTAGATTTACAAACTAGGTCATCAAATCCCAAGCCTTCCTCCCTTACAATTTTTAGATAAAATCTTTAGAATTTTTATAAATTGTTTAGAGTGTCAAAAATATTTTCAAAATCTCTATGTTAGTAGTTATTATTGCATTTATTAGCTTAATAATTGTTTTACATATTCTCTTTGGTGAAAGAAATAAAATGGTCACTAAGGCACGTATTCCCTCTCATCCATAGATCAATTTCTAAATTTTTCTCATAATTATGACAATGAATGAACAAATTTGCAAAATTTTACATTAGCTAAAAAAGTATAAAATGATTTCATTTACAATGAAGATAATTACTATTTTTGTAATAAGGAATATGATGATACATGTTAAAGTCATAGTAAACAAAAATTAGATGCATATTATTTTATTAAACCTATCTTTTTTCTTCCCTATTCTAAAGAAAATGATTTTGATAAATGGGAAAGGTGCTTTTCACCTCATTCTCATTTGCACAATGCACAAAATGAACAAATTAGTAATGCATGTCTAAATGAATCTCTCATTGGTGATAACTTGATTCCATTTAAACCCAATCTCTCTCTCTCTCTCTCTCTCTCTCTCTCTCTCTCTCTCTCTCTCTCTCTCTCTCTCTCTCTCTCTCTCTCTCTCTCTCTCTCTCTCTCTCTCTCTCTCTCTCTCTACTTCTACGTTCAAATTATAACAAAACTCTGATTATGATAATGCATGGACTAATGATGATTATTATATACATAGTGAAGAAGAAAATGAATCTCATGCTTCTAACTCTTCTCTCACTCCTCTCAAACATAATGCACTAAAAAATGTTGTTTCTACTTTTATTTATGATTATATTTAAAATAATGAACATGTTAATGATAAAATCAGATCCTCTACTCAATTAGAATGTTATTCACTAAATAATAAAGATACAATGAACCTCCCAAGACACCCCCTACTACAATAGCACCTATTTCTCACTCTTCACCCAAAGAGAATGGTAGACCACATACCTAATAAGGTCCAAGTTACCATTAATCCAAAGGTTCAAGTGAGCACACCCCCTCTTTATGATCTAATTGTCTAAAATAAATGATCAAATTCAATGTTTAAATGAACCACTTCAAGATTATAATATACCATCCCAGGTGATTATTTACTTGATGCATGTAGTTGGTGAATTACAACACCAAGTACATCTCCTTACCTAGGAAAACAAGGCTTATAAGTCTTGGATGGATGCCAATGATTTACATGATAACCATCTTCTGAAGACATTTGTATAAGTTTCATTGCCTCATTTTTATAGAACTAGAGATCCATTTGTACACCTTCAAGCCTTTCAAAAGGATTTGCCATCTCATGTGAGTCATTTCATTCTACTCAAGTTGTTCCATTAGACACTAGTGGGTAATGCAAAAATTTGGTTCTTTCATCTCCTCCTTGTTGGTTTTTTGCATATATATGATGACCTAGAATAGGCATTTCTTAGATATTACATAACAAATATGGGCCCTCATTTTACATATGAAAAACTTGCCACATTAACTCACAATATTTCATATCTAGTTAGTGATTATCTCTGATGATTCAAGACACACATGTTAAGATTAATTTATAAACTATTAGATTTAGAGATTCAACATATCTTCATTAAGGAGATTTTCCAACCACTCTTAGAGCATATAATATATTAGATAGAGTTCTCTTTAGGGAACTTATGTTATGCATTTCTATCCTTAGAGAATAAATTGGGATTGATTGAGTTTAGTTGATTGGATTACTCTAGATTTCATATCATTGCCTCCATATATAGTTCCTAAAACAAAACATCCACCATGTCCAAAACAAGATATAAGACCACAGTCAAAAAAGAAACCAATTAAGAATAGAGACCTAGTTTCTAGATTACCACCTACATTATGCACTATAGAGAATAGTATTAGGGCACCACTATAGTCTGATTCAAATAAGGATGGCCCATATGTCATATTATTAACACTACTACATAGGATTTTAATCACATTATGTTCTACTCATCGATGATGTCCACATCTCTTACATAGACAACCACATCAACCCTTTTATAACTACATCATATATGTGGACCTAACGATAATTATTTTTATGGACTCAGAGATTGTATTAATAGATTTGTTGATAATGGCATCATAGCATTCACACAAGGGGAATTGAGGTCTCCTCCATCATTGAACCATAGAAATCATTCTTCCATGATTGAGTCATCCTATGACATTCCTTCACAAGAATCATTAGTTACTCAACATGAGATTAATCTAGTTTCTAAGATAGAGATTTTGAGGAGATATCCTATCTAACCCACTCAGAAGGTTTGGAGACTAGTACAGTGAGAGAAACCTACATATATAAATTTAATTTTAGGAATACATAGTTTAGTTCCATATACATATCCCACATAGTTACAGGCACTATAATAGAGTATCACTCTAGAGAGATATTCACTACAACCAAGTTTTTTTGTGTCCTATCTCACATAGCAACCCACTATAGTAAATATTAGATGAACCTACACCATAGAGTACTACTCCTAATAGATATTCACTAAAATTGAGTTGTTTGGGTCCTATCTCACATAGTAATTTGCTACAGTTAAGATTAGATGAACCCAAATCATAGAGTCCTACTCTTAAGATATATTCACTATAGCCAATTTTTTTGGGTCCTATCTTACATAGAAACTTACTATGATTGAGATTAGATGAGCCCCCATCATAGGCTATAGTTCCATATCGATCTATTACTCTATCATATGCATCATATTAGAGGATATATGGTGTTATGTCATGTAGCAACCCACTATGATTATGGTTAGATGATCCTCCTTCACAACACATAATTTTATTTTCACATCCATTATAGTTTCATCTTTTTGAGTCTCCATGCATAGCTATAATTAGTACACTATAGATAGCATCAAATACATGGAATGTTCTTACATATCATGATCAATATGGGCACTTGTTTAGTTGGTCATAAATGTTTAGATAGTGATACAACATAAAGTGATATGACACACATTCATATTGGTAATAGTTCATAAGTTTCACTTAGGGAGAAATGATGGAAAAAAATGGCCATTCTTTGTATTCATGATCCACCTACTTAGAGGGATTGGACACATAGTCCAAACATTGATTAACATGCATGATTACATAGCTTCACTTAGTGGGCAATGATGTATCCAAAGAACCAACATTTTTATTCTTGAGCCACTCTCAAGGAAGTGATACACATAATGTACTCTATTACATCCCATTCCACTAATAACTAACATTCCTAGTTACAAATAACCATCCTTAGACAAACTAAACTATCTACACCTTGATCTTATAAATATCCCATTTCACCACATTGAACCAATTCACTTTACCGAATCAATTTAAAAATTACAAAAAAACAAATTTATTTACTTACATACAATTCAAAGTTAAAACTAGCATTACACTCAAACATTCAAATCACATCCCAAAGAAAATTTTACTGAAACATATGCAACCTCAACATCAATGTCTAATCAACTATTTTTAAATCAACCAGTTGTAATAAATATAATAGTATATTACAAAATCCATACCACAATACACATGATTCAAAATCAAACAAATATCTATATATATAATAAGTTTTTAAAGTATATACATCATATCAAGGTACGATCAATCATGAATGGGAATTATGACCTCACTCTCAATCTCACTTTCCACCAATACTAGTCTCATAATCCACTATAGAAATCAATGGCCCTACACCTCCTCAAGTAACCACATGCCTCTTACAATAGATCTTTTGTTCCAGTAGCCAACCATGCTCCTCATGCAAGTATGGATATCACCTCTGAAGGTCTATATAATCATCCATGATCCTTATGATACTATAGCCAAAATTAGGTGGAGGCATTCTATACCTATCCATCTTAGTTTTTATCTCATCCCTCTCTCCTACTTCCATAACATATGTATATATTTATATAGTAACCTTGTCAAATTAATGAGCATGAACACCAACCATAAACATTACCTGCTCTATCAATTCCTCCACTACATCATCAGGAACATGTTGTATGAGCTCTCAAAGTGTCAACTCAATGATGGTCTCCTAATATTCATGATCTCCACTCCCCACCCCAACATATGCATCATCATGAGCACATACCACTCCACCTACACACAAAGTATGACATTATGTTAGCTATATAATTTGAAATAAAACTAAAAATCACAAACTTACGCAAAATTCATATATAATCACTTCTTACCTCCCATCATCTAGTTTGGATTAGGATCCTCATATTCAAGAACATCTCCTACCTCAACAAGATACAATGGAGACCAATGATTCCTATCCCACCATATAGTATATACATCTATCCATCCAACAACATCCACATTATAAATATCTATAGCCACATCCTATGCATCTAAAGGTAATGGTGTTAACTTAGCCTTTATAGGCCTCACATGAGATCCTACCCTCATAGGTACTTGTGCACTCCTCACCCATGCCCATGTTACTAGGGGTACATCTTATGGTACCCTAAACTACCTAGTAGTTCACTCATATACTCCAACCTAGTGGTCATGTATCCAATAGCTAAACCTCATATACCATAATTTCACTCCATCCTTGACCCACCTAAGAAATCCTTTGTAAAGCTTCTATATGATGTCACCAACCACCAATACATCTAGCACCCACCTATAATGATCTATCCTAGGGGATTAAATAGCTAATTTATTCATCTAAGACTCCCCAAATGGTTGTGGAGGTTCCCATTTCTCCTTTAGTAATCCTATTGACCACACAAACATTATGTGATCATAAGCCCAATAATGCAATATCATTTTTGCACTTAATCTACCACTAAATGCATCCTATTTAAACCTATAAAGATCCATGTATAGGTGGGAAATAATAGTCCTAACACATGAGAATATAGTGTCATATACCTCCACACTATGTATAATCCTATGCATCCTATATGTAATTAACACTCCACTCCCATCCATAGCAACAAACAAGGCAAATAAAATAACCAACCAATTCTATAAGCATGGAACACTAGAATGCATAATAACTAACATTAATACATCACTATCACTTCCTCTTTGATGTATAGTTGATGGCACACAAAAAAATATAAGGATTCACAATCAATAGCATCAACACCCATGCCATCCTATAATCTCACATGCCATACACTAACTAGTAAATGCAAAATGTGATACACATCCTCTAAAATCACAATAATCTCCCTTATAAGAATCTAAAAAGAACATGTATCTACATTCCACCTCTCAAATAAGGAGGCAATTAGATATCTATCCCACTTCATTGTGGCTAGGTCACACACATGACTCAACCCCACCCTATCCATGACAACTCTCTCATTAGCAAATAATGGTAACAACCTCAATGTCTCCATCACCTAACACCTATGAAACTCTCTCATCCACACCTCACCATGAGAAAACCATAACTAGCATATATATCAATCAATAATGCTAAATCAAAAGCTGACATAAAAATAATAGAAACTAACAATGTTGTATCCCAAAAAATTCTATGTATAAGACAATCATGCTAGGTAATGTAAGAAATACTAGACATGAGTGTTATAACCTGAATAGGGGCATTGTAACCTAAATAAGAGTAATATATGTAGGAGAGGAGCACTGGAACTAGTAAATTTTTTCTAGGGCTAATTTAGATATCTCAAAACACCAAAAATAGGCTTAAAAAAGACAAAAATCAAGCATTTTAGCTATTTATTAGGGTAACATCACCACTAGCCTGAACCTATGCTACCAAATACTCAAATTAGGTCATAGTGGCTACTAATTTCCTTAGAATATCTCCCACTCTAGAGATCCAAATCTTAACCTAGTCATAAACAAATGAATTGAGAATCAATCCAATTTCTTATATTACCTATCTTTCTCAATCAAAGCAAAATACCATTTTACCCATAAATTGAACCCTTTAACACCATTTTTCAAACCATTTTCTTCCATGGAATCATGATAATGATATATTTGACATTTCATAAACTTATTTCTCTTACTACCTCATCTACCTAATATGTCATGAGTATCTCTATATTTATTTTATATTCAGACACACACCTTGATCATCACCAATCAAAACTTGTTCCAATTTCAACAACTCAATCTAATCAATCAAACAACCTCTCAATTTATTCACAATAAGACAACCTCATTTCTACTTATGCCACTATTTATCACTTTTGGCATGACTTCCTCTATCACAAATTTTATCCCTCTCCCTAGAAGGGGGGATCATTCCTAGTATTCCTATTCTTACACATACCCAACATGACCATCCACTCTCATAGGTGGATATACCATGGTTTGTACACATAATTTAGTCATATTATTAGACTCAACTCAGATCAATCAAGATATTTAATGATTCAAATCACATGGGTCATTCAACATTACTTAGGACATTCAAAGGGATATACCTTCAGCTTACAAATACCCAAACTATTTGGATATAGCGGTTCAATTTATATGGATTCATAGTGACTTTGATATAGATTCATACTAAAATACCATATTTCGGGGCATGTATATTACTACACGTCTCACACATATAGTTTTATACAACATGACATAATTATAGAATTAGATAATAGACAATAGGCACAGTGCAGAGCATAATGTTTTGGTATCCAATTTTACACATGAGGCATGGCAAGATATGTCATTTCACATGTGGTTATATAGATTACCATATTATAAAATGCATATCAAATTTGGGGGCATGACATGGATGTTCATGTTCTTCATCACTTAGGATTATACAGATGGAATGGTAAGACATGCCATTCTCTTCTTGCACATTGACCAAAGTTTTAGATTACAACTAGATATACCCAAGTTGTCACTAGGTTATACCATATAGTCATCTACAATAGTTGGTCCATTATATTACCTAGACCTAGACTACATGAGTTTGTGTGAGATAGAGGACAAACATTGGTTTTGGGACTATAAGCATTTCTCAATTCTAGTTTAAATATTCAGAGTGGGGGCATGATATATTTGTTTCTTCATAGTATACAAATTTTGTACTCACATTGTAAATTTCTTGAGTTTATATGGGATAGAGGACAATATTGGTTTTGGGCCTCCAAGCATTCCTCATTTTCAGCCAGATTCAGCATAGGGGGAAAGTATTTCTCTCCTTCTACATGTTACATGGATTCAACTTTTATATTTAGTATAAGGGCCATCTATTTTAGGGATAATTTCTTTCTCTAGGCACTATTTGGCTCTCCATCCACTTCCCTAGCCAAGGAGTGAGTTAGACCCTTTGCAACACATTTATCTCCACATAAGTAGGTTCAAGTACATAATTTTTTTCTTATTTTTTAACTCTAGTAATTCATTTAATTGCATCACTATAATAAAATAGGGGAAATATATACACCATAATTTGGTTAAGAAAACACACATATCATGTCTTTTCATAATCCTTTCATAGGAGACTCTGACTGGAGAATATGAACCTTGTTCACATTAGCCATGTCTTTTGTTTTAGTTGTCTTGATCTTGTTTCATACTCGAGTCACATTTTTGGTCCATAACCAATCATTTGTATCCTTCCAAATGGTCATTCCATCTCAACTAGATTATATTTCCTAAGCCAATTATATCTCTCCAAGTCCTAAGCCTATAGGATAGGGGTACTAGGATTGTACTATAGCATTGGACCCTAGGGTGTCTCATTTTTGATGCTCTTATCCTTTTGTATTTTAAGTTCCAATGGTCATTTATCTTCACTCAAGAGGTCATAAACACTTTTGAGCCCCTCCATTAAGTTTAATTTATCTTTTAAACATTGGCTAATGCAAATAAAGTTCCCAAATTCAAAAAAAAGAGTTTCCTATATAAAGGACTTCACAAGGCATTTTATATCTAACACTTACTACTTTGGCATAGTACATAATTAAAATTCAATTAATAGTATAGATCAACATTTTGCATCATGTATAGATTTACATGCTTGATCAAGGAAGGGCCTAGGTGAAAGTTCATTCTTACATCTATTGTGTGCATTGACTATTCATGTTCCCTAAGGGAGAATTACATTTGATCTAAGACACTAGCCTGAGGGTTAATATAGGTAACAATTAGGATAGTAGGGGTTCTAAATCATGTGATCATACTTCCTCTAACCTGGTTTTTCCCCCTTTTTATTTTGATGTGTTTGTTATTTAATGTGTGTAAATATACCCATGGTTTTTAAGATTAAAATAACCCTACAAGGAGCTCTATCAACATTTAATATATAAAATTTCATAGGCAAGATCACATGGGGATAGCAAGAAAAACTTAGAAAACTAAGATATCTATGACTATTTTGGATAACAATAGTAGGAGTGGATACTAGTGTCAAACCTCAAAGTGTCTTATTTTTAGTGATCCTATCTTTTCACTAAATGAGAGCTATATTTAGGCTATCGACATCTTCCCAGTCTTATATAGTAGTTTTTAGGCTTTGAAATTGTAGTCTCAATATATTTTGATAGATAAGTTACTTCTCTTCCCTATGTAATTAATTTGATCAAATCTATATTTTACCATATTTGATTAGATTTTTCCCCTTACTCTAAACCCTTTATTATTTAGGAACTAAACACTAGATTCCCAAAAATAATAAAACAACATGCACTATCCTAGTCTATGGCATCTTTTAGAGGTCAAGATGTGAATATGGATTTCTCAAGTCAATGATCCAAGGGTTTTCCATTGCCTTCATTTTAGTGTTGAGTTTTGAAAATTATTATGACCTTCCCCTTCCCTATCTCAATTATAACTAGAGTGTTATTGATAATTGGTATGAGTCACACAAGCCAAAAATAGTTTTGTATTCATGGTCAACAAACCCAACTATAGACTTCATATAAAACCAAGGGAATATACCCATTTCTTAGTTAAAATAGGGAGTTAGGATTGGACTTACCCTACTAAACAAAATATTTAGTAATGCGCATAATGGATACATGGATAGAAGGTATATCCCATTATTTAAAATAATTATTTAAGATCAATAGATCCCCTCACCTATGGATATTATTAGTATAAACCTAATTTTAGATATGTATGATACATGCCAAAATGGGGCTCCATTCTACATGATGAGTTATTTTTTGGATGTTATATATGCAACTGTACAATTAGGACCACACACATGGACTCTTATAAAAGATGAAGTTGTGCCCTAGACATATTATATGATGTAGATTAACCATTTAAAGAACTAAATCAAGATAATCATAAAAGACTTTTAACCTCATGTTTATAAATCCATCATCGAATGTGAAATGCAAAGTGTTTCATCATAAGTTAGACAGACACTGAGAGAAATAGGTAACTTCTATCTCTACACTAATTACAAATTTATCTGAGTGGAATGCGTGATGGTGTCCCCTCTTAGGTTTCCCATGTATGTACCAATGAATTTGGAAGTGTAGGAGATAGCCTACCAACTACTCCATGGAGTTGATGTCATATTTAAGAGGAAGAAACCCCCCATAAGGATCCTTACTAGTTGGGGAGAGCCAAGGTAATTAAATGACAAGACATAATTGTGGTATCAAGTCATAGGGAATTGTACCTATTTCCCAAAGATGATTTTGGGATTTAGGATCCAAACTAAGTCATTTCTAAGCACCTACTCAAGCTCAATAGTGATGTGACTATGGAATATAAACACCAAGAAGAGGTTCATAAATGGATATACCTAGATGTAATGAATGATGAGGTAGTCCTAATAAACACTCAAAGTAATAATATAACACCTAAAATGAGACTCAAGTGAGAAATGAAGAAGGAAGACATAGTAAAGCCTCAGATCCCATAACTCATGGGATCATTTTTAATGCATATTATGAGGAAAAAGAAGAGGAAGAAGAGGATAAAATTACTCTTATTATAAATAGGCCCTATAATCCTCTAATTCAAGAAACTCTAAGTGGATAAGACATGCTTATGAAATATAAATAAGGAGATTCAAGTAGCCAACCTAGCCTTTCATAAGGTCTAACAATAGTCTCTATATTTTCTAAGGAAGCTACAATAAAAAAATTAGGCCAACTAGATCCCAATGTCTTTGATCTTGAGGAAGGATAGTAAGTAATTGATGTGTCAATGGAGGGACTATAGGCACTACTATAACAAGAAGATCATTGTCCCTTCTAGCTTCCCAATCTCCCTTTATAAGTACTCCACCATTGTCTTCCTTCCTAGTCATTGGTATATTTTGTAACTAATCCTTATTCCACTAATGCTCACACTCCCATGATCACATCCCCCACCATTTCTTCCTTTGGGGAACCATTCCCTAATTCATCACCCATGACACTATCAACATTCTACCTCCATCAATCTTCCAAAGCACTGGTTTTAGCTAAGATATGGGTTCTACTCCTTATGATGCCACATTAAGTGCATCACTCACCTTTCAGTCCCATGTATCCATAAGGCCACTGAGGCCCATTACAAAGTCATTCACTTGGTAAAAACCACTTCACCTCACCATATCAACCAAAATCATTGGCCATTCAATGTTGCCTTCATTTATACTCAACTTGGGCCCTATCAAGTTCTTGTTTAATCCACTTGGTGAATTGGACCCAACCAATTTATTCATCCCCGCCATAGTCTTGGCTTCCTTATCTTATACCTAGGCACTCCCATCATAACCACCATCTACGACCAACCCAAATTGGGTAAGGGACATTATGTAGACAATAAGATAAGGTAGGCTTCAGGTGATTTATTGATGCCTAAAAGTGTATCATAGGGGTCTACAGAGTTTAATAAACACTTCTGATTTTTGGATTCAAATAATCCATTACATGAGTTATAGTTTGTTATATTTTGATATCTTTTGTGAAATAACAACAATTCAAATGAATTGTTTCAAAAAATTTATAATGTAACTATTTAGTTGTTGGCAGTAACCATGGCCTAATAGTTTGATTATGAAAGATGAAGTAATCTAGACAAAGTGAATTTAATTATGATCAAAACCTAATTCTAAAGTCTAATCTATCATGAATATCTATAATTGTATCTAAACTAAAGTGAGTTGATCAAAACAAAGGAGCAAAAGAAAGTGTAGGGCAGAAATAAAGTGTTCTAATTTTTAATTCAGACACCATGAAAAAGTTTAAATTTCATCAAGACATGCATTAAACCAATATATATCATGAAATTTCATATGTACATATCTTACCATATGTCATACAAATGTATAAGGAAAGGTAGAACAATGCAAATAAGAGACTAGATTCAATTTGAAGATTTAATTTTACAAACAAATAACATAAACACATCTACAAGAAAAGCAAAGAAAGTGAATTGAATCTAAAATAATTTAATCAACCTAGCATAAGACCAATTTAAAAACTTTGATTTAATTGATATGCAAATTAATAATCCATAAGAACCATTCAATCCTAAACATCTGAATAGATAATTGAGAGAGTAGGCATAATACTACACACATAAAAAAATACAAGACAATCTCTTACAAAATTCCTTGTATTAATTTCTCAAAGTTTACATAGTTTTTTCTCAAAACTCCTTTTTTAACAAATAAAAATACCCCTTTTATATAATACTAAGGAGGTATATCAGCCAATCATGTAAAATGATAATTGTACAAGTGTCTAGGAGAGTTTTCCTTCTATAATATTCTAGAATTAATGGTAATTTATAAAGGATTAACTTATAAGTAATGCACTTTACAAATTTTCACATGATTTTACAGAATAATATTCTCTTTTCAAAATAATATACATGTCAAGTTAGAAAATGAATATACTTAAGCAAACTAGTTTGACTTTGAGACTCTTTTATTTCTACAGTGTTTTATCTCTACTACAAGGGCTTCATTATATAGTGTTGATCATAAATCAACTTAAGGTTGAAAATGGGTTCCATGAAGATTTCCTTATATTGATATGTTAGGCCCTTGAGATCTTTTCTAGCCGTCTCTAAATATTCCTTGATTCTCCTAACATGACTAATCTTTACATCAACTAATAAAATCATGTCCATAATCCTTTTATTATCTACTAGTATATTGCATATGATTTGGTTTTCTTATCTCCTACATAAACTTAGTATCTATTTGCTTAAATTCATCATCTATGATTAGACTAATTGGGCTAAGTGAAGTAGGATCTTTGATTAGGCTCCCTAATATATGGGTTATCATATCCCATAACTATTTTAGATAATTAGAAAGGTCTCCCATGATCTTAGACCATATAATCAAAGTCTCAATCTTATCCACCAATATTTTTATGGCCATATTTAAATGTGTTAAGGTCACTATTATAAACTTAAGGATTTGGTTTTCTATTAAGACATTGATCAAATCCTTCACTTTATTTCCATTGGACAACATGGGATATAGCCATATAAATTTACTTGTTTAATAAATCATTTTTGGATCTTATAGCCTTCAAAGAGATAAATAATTCATTCATGGTGGTCTCAAATTGGGTGACCATATCTCCTAAAGCTGATAGTATAAATTATTCCTCTAGGTTCTTATTTTATTTCTTTAGGCACTTGATGGTTGATTTTAATTATTCCATCTATGCTTGGGTTAATTTAATAACATCTACCTCAAATATAGGGTCTTCAATAGGCCATTATCCCTAATTTTGAGTCAAATTTGTCAGTGGCTCTACCCTTTGATATGTTATTTATTCACCTCCTGCCATGACTTTCTTCTCCATCACTCTTTAGAAGCTAGTAGTTTTTATATAAAATTTGACTCCAACTATAAATTAAGTTACCTATGGGATAGGGATATAAACTTGGGATGGAGCTAATAAATCACTTGGTGTAGCTAATCTTCTTTCCTCCCCTTACAAATAAATTATCCCTGGCTTAATATCTTAATGCAAATGAATGTTATAGCCTTCATCATAGCCCAAAGATGATGCATAGTAGGCACTTTCTATAATGTAGGTTCATACGAGAACCATTCTAGAATTGGTGGGTCATACAATATGTTTTATTCACTGAATAAATTTACGTGACGTAGAGGAGTAGTGAAAGTCACATTGGGTGTTTTTTCTTTAGGGACAATGGCCATTTCAACCTTTCTTTTTAGAGTGTCAATAGGAACCAAGTCCAAAGATTTTCCTTTGTCATCCTTAGTTTCCTCAACACTCATATTATCTTCTTCATCTAAGTTTGTGTATGTTATAGATAACATCTTTAGTACATCCTTAACAAACTATTAAGGATCTATAATTATCCTATGTACCTCTTCTTGATGTGCCTCTTATTATGCTACTTTGGTAGGTTCATTAGTTGATGAATTGAAATTTATTTTATCTATTATTTTCTCCTTAGGACTATGCTCTATCTATGTCTCTACTTGGTCACTAACTAATAGAGGCCTAAAATATTATCCATTGATTAAATGGTACTATCTTAGGACAAATTGCCATCTGTCATCCACCTTTTGATTTCTTTCTAGTCTAGACATAGGTCTTAGGTTATGTTCCTTCAACCTTCTAGTGACATCAAAGTAAGTAGAAACTTTGATGTATATAGAATCAAAAGCACCAAGATCATGTTCATAGGGAACATTCAACATCCTTTTGTGTTTAAAATGATGTTTAACCTTTCCATAGGGGTCCCACTATCTAAGTTCATTAATTTTTAAATTGAAAGATGAACTATGTTTTGATGATGCCTCAATGTGGTACCACTATTTGAACATGGTATTATTAATTTGCATAGGGAAGTTATGAATAATTCCCTTTCTTTTATCTTTAAAAAGACCATCAGCACCATGGAATAATTGGTAAGCTACCTCTTGCTTAGCCAACTTATCAGGAACATGGATAGGTATCTTTAGAGAAGAATTATAAGTTACCTCAATCCTTATTACTATAAAATATAGATATATCCATATATCTCTCTTTAATTCTATAGATTTCTTGACTAGAGGACTAATTCTTGACATGGGGATACCATTTATAGCTTAACTCAAGGATGGATATACATAATCATAGCTAAATTGAATGTGATCCCTATATTTATAAATTTTCAACTTATAATAATAGTAGGAAACTGTATGGGTTCAATTTGGAGAAAACTCCCTTTGATTTGGAATCTTTGTTGTTACACATAAGGTATCTAGGAGGTATGACATCATGTAAAATTATGTTTTTTTTAATGCCTAATTGAATAGATTTTTATACTCAATGAGATACTATTTATTTCACCAAAATGAGGGGTAATTACCTTTTCAACAATAAAGTAGACCTTGGGCACCCACACAAGGTCTACATATACAGTGGTTAGATTTACACAAATTGTTCAACATTGTCATTATCATTTTAACTCCTAGTCTAAATTAGATAATAGGAATGTTATTATTGAGATCTAAAAATACCTGGTTCTTAAAATCTAACCACATGGCAAGGGTTTATATCAACTTGTGTTCCTTAGCCCAATAATTGATAGAGGCTAGGTCAATTTGAGGTTTGGGCAGCTTGTAGTATGACTCAAAAATAATAGAAGAAATATAAAACACTTTCCTATGAGTATGTTTATTAATTATTATGACCTTATCTATCTTAGTTTCTTTTAAATAAGATAAATAATATCAATGCAATGGAGTACCTTAGGTTTTGTAGCTATATAATGTAGGCTGGCCATCTGGATTACCACTATGTCATCATAGAACCTTTTGGTTGAGATATTTTTTTCTTCTTCCCTGGTAATGGCTAGCTATTTCTCAACCCTATAGAATAATTTTAAATAGTTACCATCTCTTTTGCATAAGTCAATAGCAACAAAATCAATTTCCTTAAAAACATGACCTTTAGCATCGATTGTCAAATATAGTTTAGCATCTTCTTTTGAAACATGATCATGTGATTCCATTGTTATAATATGGATTGAATTATAAAGTTGTAGATAATAATCTAGTCTTTTAGGCTCAATTATAGTGGAACTAGGAACAAATTATCGCAATATGTATGCTTAGGGATTTTATAAACATTTATACAGGGCTTTAATGATGGCAACTAGTTCAAATTATGATATTCATGACTTAGATTTTATTTGGATCATTTATTTATACCTTTCATGTCTATAGGTACATAATATATTTTAATCTAACATGTCAATATTATGTGGCATATCCATGTCAAACTATTCATTTATTTTTAAAATGTGACCATTTGTCCATTTGGGACACATGTCACCATATTGTGCTCTCTTATAGCTTGATTAAACATGGTCCATTGATCTCATATAGGGCCCACTATCCTTGGATTCATCATGAACCATTGATCCTCACTTGATGTCTCAGGAGTTTGCCACATAGAAGCTCCACAAGATTTTTGTGTTCATTACAAACACACTCCATTGCTTAACACCTTTATGTGATGTGGTGTCTTCTCATTCCATCTAAGCCTATTGACATCCTAACCCATCACTTTCCATTTATCTATATCTAAGATATTGAACACCATTGGTTAATCTCCATTCCATTCATTATGTTTCTGACACACGTCACTATCACATTTATTTTGAGTTCTTTAGAAATTCTACCTCATCCCACATCATTGGATCTCCTTTTTCATGGATCAATGTGCTCTATTAGTCTTAATCCACTTGATTTTGTTATTTGTATGCTCATGAAAATTTAGACATTTGATTTTGGGCTAAGTCATCTAGATCATGACATTTATCACTCTCAAATTCCTCTATAGACATTAACTATTAACTTTTCCTCATACCATTATATCTTTGAATTCATTTACCATGATTGTGACACTTTTCTCTTTTGCATTCCATCTCATGAGATTTGACAATTTGACCTAACTAAATTCCCACATGACTTTGATCTTCTTTTTGAGCTCTGAGATCTTGCCACCTAGTATCTTTGTATTGATTCATTCTTGTGGGAAATGAAAATAAACTAAGTTAGGGATCAAGAATATAAAGAAACTTAGGATTAAATTTTTTAGACTAATGCCTTAGTTTTATTAATAAATACAATTAGAACTTGGGATAATGTTTAAACTAAGTTTCAAAACATAATAATGTACCCCCTACATTTAGTTAGTCCCCACAAATAATAAAATAGACTAAGTGAGGGTTTTAGGATATAAAGGACTTATAAAATTTTAGCATAAGGATTTTTTCATGTTAATAAACACAATTAAAACTTTAGGATATAATTTAAAATAAGCCTAAGTTATAATTAAGATTTTCCCATGCAAATTTGATTCCACATAAATTTGAATATAATTTAAAAGACCTAGGCTAAAACATATTAGACTAATGTTTTTTCATGATTTAAACATAGATACAATTAATTGATTAAAAGAACAAGGTTTGATCAAAATAAAAGGTCAATTTAGAATCATTATTTAACCAACAAAGGGATAATTTGTCATTAAAGCACAAAACACTAAAATTATTCATTCTAATGACACTCCATTAAACCAACAACATGGAAACAAAGATCAGACATTAGCAATATAAAAATCAAAATGAAAATTAAAAGTTGATGTGCCAAATGTAAAGATGATGAGAACCATGATATTAAAATAATGCATTCATGATCAATTTGAATGTCAATTTATGACATAATTTATAAAATTGAACAAGGGCCCAAATTTATCAAAAATAGAAGTATGTTAAACTTAAAAAAAGACAAGCTATACCCCAAGTTGGTATGAGGTTTGATGCAGATAATGACACTAGGAAAAGAGTAGTGAGGAGACAAGTGGAGCAGCCATAGTCAAGTGTAGTTGTGCTATATGAGAGTGAATAGTATCTCTTCACTCTAACTAAGAAGAGGAAGGACATCCCTAGAGAAGTACAAGAGTATGAACATGAAGCTATATCTACAATACAATCGCAAGTAGAATATATTATTACATTGATTAAGGGGATTCAACAAGAGTTAAAGAGGATGAAGGAAAAAGCACTACAAACAATGCTAGACAACACTCTAATTTTAATAATCATTATTGTGATCAATGTATTTAACTTGTACATGGTTATGAATAGAAGGAAAGAGGATGGGATAAAAAAAGCCAAAGGGGTCACTAAACTTGACCAAAGTCATGCCCTCTATGACACCAAGTTATCAAAATTGGCAAGAGTGGTAAGAAGCAATAAGTTTCCTCACTTGAAAGTCTTGCCTCTTGAAGACATTTTTTATGCACAAACCATACTCATGAATAGAAGTAGGATTTTGAAGACATGGTTGGATCTGCTCAAGGATGCAAACACATCCTTTGAGAAAATTGAATTTAACATAGCCCACTTATTAAAGGATACCATGAGCACTAGAGTGACCAAGCTTAATGGCTCTTTCATGGACAATCAAGAGTTTAGGGCACATATGAAGGTCTTTATTACATAATTCTAGTAGGATGTATCTAGTGCCAAGATGTCTCCTGAGGTGATAGACACTATGGAATTTTCCAATCAGAGGTTACAAAAAGTGGAGGCAATTGAGGAAGCACTAAGGCTTATACTCATGGAACATGACAAGCTGATCTAAGACATACCTGATTAGTTTAGGCTGATGATCCTAGACTTTACTCAAATTGACCAAGATTACTAGGCCTATGTAGATGTTAGACCAAAGAAGAAGTATAGAAGAAGTAGAAGCAACAACAATAACATTATTAAAAATAATCTCAATAGCTTTAGTGATCTTGGGAATATTCTAATGTGTTTTGTAAATTTTAATTCAAGATATTCTATTGTGTATCACATTTTAGGCCACTTTGTTGTATATTTGGCACCTTTTGTGGGCCCACTCAAACTTGTCTTATAAAAATTTAATCCTATAAATAGGGGATTTCCCATCATTTGTAATTAGAAACAATTATCTGTAAAAATAATTCAAAAAAGCCAAATAATTTTCAAGTTTGTCTGTAGTGCTTAATTGTTTATTTTCATAGTTATTATTCCTCATAATTTCAGATGTTTGATTGTATATTTTATACAAATTAATTTGGAAACTAAATTTTATACATGCATCTATTATCTTAATGTTAATGCTAAGCTGACTAATCTGTTAGCATACTTGCTCTATTTTCATCTCATTTGCAACTAGATGTGATTATGTAATTTACTATGAGTAAGTTATCTTTGTGCAATGTATGTTATTAGACATATGAATTTTCATTCCTCAAAAGCTTTAACTACATTTATTTATCTTTGAGCATTATTCAAGGGCTAGTAGGTGTTAGTTTCATGTATTTTTCTCTAAATGTTAGTAAAATTGGTAGCTTTAGTCATATCAAGCATACTCTCTTTTCTACCTTACCCTACTCACTCAAGGATAGATCAATGAATCACCTTAGTTTAGATCATTATATAAATACTCAATATTTATTTGTATTATGGGAAGTAATTATAAAATATTAAGATAATTCATAAATATTAAAAAGAAAAGTGTCGCTACATAAACATCTATTGTCCCTATAGTAGAGTATACTTGTAGACTTTTAAAGTGGTGACCATATCTCTACTATTTGTGTTATTCCTAGTAATAGTTTTATAAACAACTCAATCCCCAAGTCATTATAATACTTAAAATTGAGTTTCTCGCTTCCCCTTGTTCCCTTGTGACACAAGGAGCATAGTATGTGCATCAAATATCAATTCATAATAAACCATGATATGGAATGTAAAAGTTTATGCATTATTCATTTTCAGATTTCCTTTTACATTGTTGTGAGTAGTCTAAGAGTTTAGGGAGCTTGGTAGCTCTGAGTTTTAAAGTTAGTAGGCAACATGGTGAGAGATATAAGGTTGAAATTAGGATTATAAGGTTAAAAATTAGTCAATTGGTATATGAGATATGCTTTAAGGAAGATGAGGATGGTTGTATAGTCCCAATGACTCATGTGGTGAGCTCAATCCGTGAAGACAAAGGGTGAGTCCCTAATTCTTTAGTTGATGTCAAGAAAATGGTGGCCTAGTTTGTGATCAATGGTTTATGTAATATAAATCATGTAAAGGATAAGATTTGTGTTATTATGGTCTAATTTAAATTGAAGGAGGTATGAATAGAGTAAGGGGGACATGTTCCTATAATTCTTCATATTTTGTGTGTTGAGATTTTGTTTCAAGAAGGTGTGGTTCTAGATGTTGC